>NIVC01001395.1:0-10000 GCA_002269645.1 Macrostomum lignano | reverse complement strand
AAAATCTATATCCTTTATCCAATAAAATATTGTATGACTCGGAGCGGCAAGCATAGGAGCCCATCAGCTCGGGTAGGATTTCACACCCAATGTGACCATTTTCTCGTCAAAAACTATCCGATCATGAAGGCCTCACTCAGATCCCCGATCCCCTGTGCCAGTCGCATTCCCATCAGTATAGTCATTTCTCTCTTTAATCACAGATTCTGTGGGGGACCAACCTTACTAAGACCAAGCATATTCTGCGAATCGAGGCTATCACGTTTCTCGAATACTCGTTGTTAGTTATGCAGAATTTGAAGTTGTAGATCTCCTACGTACAGGCACATGCATTGAGTCAAGAGTCCTACGAAATACGTGGAGAAATAGTAAGACTTTTTGTGCAAATATATTTGTTAATTGCGTATGTGTATAGTGTAATTATGAAGCTTTGAGATTGTGAAGCTTTGGGATTGTGAAGCTTGGGAATTGTGAAGCTTTGGGATTGTGAAGCTTGGGGATTGTGAATCTTGGGGATTGTGAAGCTTTGGGATTGTGAAGCTTGGTGATTGTGAAGCTTGGGGATTTTGAATCTTGGGGATTGTGAAGCTCGGGGATTGTGAAGCTCGGGGATTGTGAAGCTCAGGGATTGTGAAGCTTGGGGATTGTGAATCTTGGGGATTGTGAAGCTCGGGGATTGTGAAGCTTGGGGATTGTGAAGCTTTGGGATTGTGAAGCTTGGGGATTGTGAAGCTTGAAGGTTGTTCAGGATTCTCTTCCATTATCCATTTCTTCTAAAGTCCTGAGGACCCCATATTTAAGAGACGCCACTCCAAAAAGGCCTGAATTATATACGGTAGAGCCAGAACAGGAAGGAACTTAAAAGCCGGACTTCAAAAATGCCTGTTGCACGCAATCTAATATTATATGCGCTATTAGAGCAGCCACCAACCACCGCGCCTCCCATACATGAGATCAACTAAAACTGATAACAGATTTCTATCTGTATCGACAAGTCTACAGTATAGATTCGATTAAAATTATAGATTCAAGCCGCTATACTTCTCTTATATAGGAGTGAAAGCTTCTGGTTTTGCATAGCTAATTGAACTCTTTGAGATTGCGTAATAGCCCATTTACAATGAATGCCTTTGCGTGCTTGCCAATGCGGCCCACGCATATTGTTGTTGATAATGAGGTTTGGTCTGCAGAATTATGCCAATTTTACTCAGCAGATTGAGTTTTAGTTTCAATAATTAATTGAAATCCCCTGATACATGGACATCCACAGGGGTGCAATTGACAAAGTCAAATTTAAACTGAGAATGTGGTTGCTATCAGGTGGGTCGCCATGGATTTTATGGTGGGGGACAAAGACAAGAATTCAACATGTACGAGCGTACATTACTTAATTCCTACATTTCCATTATTTTGAGAATCGTGTTATCAGGGCTTATTTTAATGAGTGCCTGCAACGCTAAAATGAGTGCCTGCGGCGCTAAAATGAGTGCCTGCGGCGCCAAAATGAGTGACTGTGGTGCCGAAATGAGTGCCTGCGGCGCTAAAATGAGTGCCTGCGGCGCCAAAATGAGTGCCTGCGGCGCTAAAATGAGTGCCTGCGGCGCTAAAATAAGCGCTGACAATACGATTCTTAAAATAATGAAAATGTAGGAATTTAGTAAAGTACATGTTGAATTCTTGGCTTTGTCCCCCACCATAAAATCCATGGCGACGCCCCTGGGCAGATCGAAATACCTCAGTCGTATACAACACAGCTTTCTGTATAATACACGTTAGCTTCCAGAAATACAACAGATGCTTCTCTAGGTCATCAACTCCAACACTCAAGCATAGCTCAAATACTCCGTATTTTTATGCACACACCCCACTACTCACCTCTTGCTGAGCCGCCTGCGCCGCTTAGTCGCGTACATGGTTTTAATGACCCAATCGTCTACCATGACTTGTTGCGGGGTGGGTATAAGGTATGGAGTGGAATCGGGTAAGGAGTGCAAACCTTGCACGCGACTGAGACAGAGAGGATGAGGCGGCGCGGCGACCGTCCCGACTCAAAAACTGCCAGACGTCACGAACGACAGCGTCGACATCCTCGCGGCACAAAAATAGAGAAGTGCCCTCAGTCACGACAAGGGACGCAGAGCTATCAGAGACAAGGGGCGCACACGCAGACACCGTCGGATAGGCAAACGAGCAAACGAACGAGATATAGTTTAGCCTTTTTTTCTGCACGACAGGGCCGCGGACCGGGAGAAAGGGTCACAGTGGACACTATAGCGGCCAAGTCCCCTCTGTGCAGTAGAAGAAAAAGAAGCGAAGCTCTGCAAAGCTGAGCAGGGGAGAGGAGCAGACCGGGGTTGACACGCGATGTCGGCTCGCGACACTGCAGGATCTGCATGCAGGTCCCATTTTCGTGACTATAGGAGCTCGGGGAGAGTGGAGGGTGAGGTGGTTGATAATTTAACCCTCCACTAGCTTGCCTAGGAAATAAGAGCGAGGCAGGGAATATCTGGCTGCATGCATTGGCGAGCGAATGGGGAAAATTTTCCCAGCGACAGCGACAGCAAGTCTCCCCCAGCACGGCCCACATAGATGATGTGGCTGGCAGGTTATTAAGCTGATTGCGAGAGTTGCGTGACAACAAGAGAGAGGCCGGAATCCGGATTTTTAAAAGCCAACCCCCCCCCTCAAGCCCCGAGCCCCTGCCCGCGATCCCACGAAGACGGCAACCCGTTTCTCTTCCCAATCTTGCGCCAGCCAATCAGCGAAGGCCCGCTAGTAGACAGTTGAAGTCTCCAAACGGGATATGCAAGAATTGTCGCTTGCTGTTTGGTTCGGGGGCGGGGTGGAGATTGTTGAAGCCGCCCAACAGCTTGCTGCAAATTCGGGACATACCAAATTGAAAACCAGGATGCCAGCTATAGCTGAGTCAAAAAGTTCTCAAAACTGAATAAAATACACTCTCTGACCTACAGAAGTTCTAGGGGGGCCGTAGCCCAGCGGTAGCGCAGCTGCTCTGGTGTGCCAGCTGCGACCCAGGCTCGATTCCCAGTGCAGTCACATTAATTTGGGGCTGAATTGGAATCTCAGCTTGGCTCTGCTCGTGCAATTAACGGCCTTGAGAGCCAACCCCCCAAGGCGCAGTGAAGTGTACATGCCTAACGATAAAATAAAGTTAGGGCCGCTGTACACTCCTGTGTGAGTGTGTGCCTGCGTACGTATCCGCGCCCTTGTGTGCCTGCTCAGGGGAGTCGGCGGAATGGGCAGTAATGCCTCTCGCCGGTTGTGTGCCTATGTCGCTTAAAGTGCGCCAGGGTGCACACAACCCCCTGCCACTAATAAAAAAAATACAGAAGTTGTACAGAATTCTCGAATTTGATAGAAGAGGACAATTGATAGAAGTCCTGAAATCTCAAGAATCCTAATAGTAATGTCTGTCTCTGTATGTATCTGTCTATATAATCACGCGCGCTTGTATATGTGCACAGGAGTCAGCGGCATGGGCAGAATTGCCTCAGCGCTGGTTGTGGGACCGATGTCGCCGAAGGCCTTGGGTTAGGCCCGGCAGGGGTCGGCAAACTCCGACTCGCGGGCCACACACATGCGGCCCACGAAGCCTCTCTATCCGGCCCTTAGGTCCATGAAACTTCACAATAGCAATCTGGCTTGTGTCTCTTCTCAAGTCTCCCCTTCTCCTCTCTCCGCTCCTCCGCGGAGTCTCCTTTCCCTCCTCTCCTCTCTCCACTCATCTACACTCTCATATCCCTTCCCTCCTCTCCTTTCTCCACTCATCTACACTCTCATATCCCTTCCCTCCTCTCCTCTCTCCACTCATCTACACTCTCATATCCCTTCCCTCCTCTCCTCTCTCCGCTCCTCCGCGGAGTCTCCTTTCCCTCCTCTCCTCTCTCCACTCATCTACACTCTCATATCCCTTCCCTCCTCTCCTTTCTCCACTCATCTACACTCTCATATCCCTTCCCTCCTCTCCTTTCTCCACTCATCTACACTCTCATATCCCTTCCCTCCTCTCCTCTCTCCACTCATCTACACTCTCATATCCCTTCCCTCCTCTCCTCTCTCCACTCATCTACACTCTCATATCCCTTCCCTCCTCTCCTCTCTCCACTCATCTACACTCTCATATCCCTTCCCTCCTCTCCTCTCTCCACTCATCTACACTCTCATATCCCTTCCCTCCTCTCCTCTCTCCACTCATCTACACTCTCATATCCCTTCCCTCCTCTCCTCTCTCCACTCATCTACACTCTCATATCCCTTCCCTCCTCTCCTCTCTCCACTCATCTACACTCTCATATCCCTTCCCTCCTCTCCTCTCTCCACTCATCTACACTCTCATATCCCTTCCCTCCTCTCCTCTCTCCACTCATCTACACTCTCATATCCCTTCCCTCCTCTCCTCTCCCCTCTCCTCTTTCTTCTCTCCTTTCTTCCCTCAAATTCCCTCTCCCCAAGCCTCCTTTCTCTTCCCTCTCCTCTCTCTCTCTCTCTGACCCGCAGTCATACGCTAGATTTTATATCTGGATCATACGTTGAAAAATTTTGCCGACCCTTAGGTGTCCGCAACTGTGCTGCAAATACATGTATGATTACTTTATCTTGCTTAAAACATCTGCAAACTTGCTTACCAATTAGTCGTAACCCGCAATAAATACCTTTAGTAAGTTCGCAAACTTCGCATCATTCATGTATAAATATATAAATATATATATCGATAATTAGCACAAAACTTCAAGAGCAACTTGTCAATTTATTTATCAACTTTCAATTAATAGCAAAAAATGAATTGTAAGCCTCTGAAAACAACTTTTTAACTTTGCCGATCACAATAAAGCAGAATCAGAGAGCATCATGAGCAATTTCTGTTACTACAAAACAAGTGTGTCAATTTACCGTACAGCGAATGAAAATTGAAAACAGACAAATTTAAGCAAAACAATTTTTGAATCTAAATTAAAAGTCGAAATTAATTGGGAAAAAAGAATTTAACCGGATTATAATAACCATGCGTCTCAAAAGAGAAATAAAAGCAAAAAATACTAAGCAATAAATTTGCACCAATTTAATGAAATTAAGTATGGTAATATTCGCTACTTGCTACTCAAATCGCATTGTCAGTAGTGCAGTTGGCATTTGTTCCTTATTTAAATCGAGGGGTTCTGCAAAATTTTTATGAATTTTTATGACAAGAAAATTTTAGCCAAAAACTGGGAAACTTTGTCAAACACCCGATCGAAAACGTCAAAAACAACCTATGAAGAAATAAAAAACTGGACTAGCCACAACTAATTAATGTCGAGTTACGAACGATTAAATGAAAAAAAACAAAAAAGTTGTTCACTAGAGCTCATAACAAAGGAAAAAAGCCTGCATTTTTTATAGCACACAATAATTAGAAAATAAAGTTATACATATTTCCTCATTAACATGCTACTAGATTTTTTTCTCTAATCTAACAGATACGAAGCAAAGAAAGACAAACATTACTAAAAATAGTTTTTTTAATATATACTGCTTACTATACTCACAATTATATGTAGAAAACAAGGACTCTGGCCCCTGTCAAGAACAAAAAAAATATTTCATAGTCCTTGCATAGTCCTTAGTAAAAGTACATCAGTAGTATATCACGAATTTATCAGACATAATAATCCATACTGACAGGCTGAAATCTTTCATAACTGAATTGTACCACACTGCAACGGCTCAATCTAGCTCTGAGTCTTCGGTCTCATCAACCACCGCCTGCCAGCCGCCTCTCTGCAGCACCCACTGGGCGTAGCGCTGATCAAAATGTCTCAGGCAGTTCCTCTTGACCAAATCCAGCTGACTGGACTCGGCGCAGCGCTGGCAAAGCAGCCTGGTGACAACGTACAGCATGGCAACGCAGCGCCACGCCTGCAGGTCCCCTAGCAACAGATGACTGAGGCGCTGGCTGAATGCTTCGTAGTCTGCTAGGCTGGAGAGCAGCGAGTCCAGAGTGGCGTCGTCCACGGGGGGCTTGCCTAGGGAATTTATAAATAGATAGATGGATAGTGATAGATAGATAGATAGATAGATAGTGATAGATACATAGATGATAGATAGATAGATCAGACAGATAGATAGATAGATCAGATGGATAGACCAGATAGATAGATAGATAGATCAGATGGATAGATAGATAGATCAGATAGATAGATAGATCAGATAGATAGATAGATAGATAGATCAGATAGATAGATAGATAGATAGATAGATCAGATAGATAGATAGATAGTGATAGATAGATAGATGATAGATAGATAGATTAGATAGATAGATAGATCAGATAGATAGATAGATCAGATAGATAGATAGATAGATAGATAGACAGTCGAGTCTCACCGTCGGCCCCCCTGCCGCGCAGCACCCGGTCCTCCTTAGCCTGCAGCGCGGAGTCCAAGCAGAACGGCATGGATGGCCTCTGCCGATGCTGACTGCCGCATGGTTCAAAAAAGTCCTTAGCAACAAAATCCAGCATGGCGGCCACGTGATCCAGGCGATCCTCGCAGTCGCTGGGCGTCAGCTCGGCCCCGGCCGGCTGGTGACAGGCCCGGCCGAATTCCTTCACTATTCGATCCTTGCGCAACGGAACCCAATGACGCTGACGCAATCGACGCTGCTTCGACGAGGCGGCAGCTTCGTTAACTTCTCGCCGGCGTCGATCCAGCGAACTCGACGACAAAGTTGGCGATTGAGTCGGCGAAGGGGAAACGTTGAAGGCCCGCTGAAACAGGGAGCCTTTGGCTGCAGCGGCAGACTGCAGCCCCGGGGAGATGAACAACGCGGCAGAGTCGGTGCTGGCCCGAGGGCGTCGATCTTCGTCGAAATTGAACACGGCGTTGTCGGGATCCGTGCCGATGCGCTTTAAACTGCTGCTGCCTGCTGCAATTATTTAATACTGGTTTCTAAGAAAGGACTTTTCACAAAATCACAGAGCCGTTTTTTAAAGTCAGAATGCAGTTCATCAGGAATATAGAGGGCCGATTTCTAGGAAAGCACAGGACCGACTTCCAAGAAATACAAGACCGATTTTTTTAAGAAATAACAGAACGTATTTCTATGAAATATCTGAAGCGTTTTGTAAGAATTTACAGGACCAATTTCCAAGAAACAACAGAACCGATTTTACGAAATAACAGAACCGGTTTCTTAGAAATAACAGGACCGTTTTCTAAGAAATCACAGGATCGATTTCTAAGGAATCACAGGACTGATATTTCTAAGAAAGCACAGGACTGATATATCTAAGAAAGCATAGGACTGATATTTCTAAGAAAGCATAGGACTGATTTTGTGGTAGTTGCGTCTACCACGGATGCTTGAGACTTTCAGGTAAATATGATTTGCTTAATTTTTTTGCTGACGTCATGCCACTTGATGGCCCGTGTGCTGCCCCACCAATTGGTTTTTGTCCCCATGCTATGCCCCATCGGCGGCCCCATGCGATGCCATTTCCCTGTTTTTATTTTTCTTTATTGCTTTAAGTTACTGCCAGTTGAGGAATCCAGTGGTGGCTACCCATTTACCACCCACTGAATCCCCGGGTGCCCCGCCCTCTGGCAAGAAGAAACTAATATTTATACCGCGTTGTGGATGCTTGTTTTTCATGCGCTTGCTCTCTCTCTCTCTCTCTCTCTCTCTCGTGCTCCCCTTTATTGGGTTGCTCGCGTTTACGTTACACTAAACCTTAATATATATTCAGCATCCGGCACGCCGGATCTCATATCGCCGTTAGGCCGTCTCTCTCTTTAACCTTTTAATATTTATCTTGAATTGTCGACAACAAATAATAAACCGCAACTTAATAATTAACAGTTCGTTCATTAAGCCCATAGCTTTCTATTGAATCATTTGCCCGTGGGGCGTAAAACAACCAAAAGTTCTCATCTCAAAGAAAGCTCTGAGAATTCAACGTTCCGTAATACGTAAATTACGGTGGTGGCAGCAACTACCCTACTGGAAGTAGCAAGTGCGACGAAACGACACATTAATTTACGGTGTCAAATCTCCGGTGTCTACCAACTGAACGACCGTGCCGCTCAGCGACCGCTCTGCTACGAATACGACTACCCTCCCCCCGGAATTGAAGAAAGCACAGGACTGATATTTCTAAGCAATCACAGAACTGATTTCTAAGAAAGCACGGTACTGATTTCTAAGAAATAACAGAATCGATTTCTAAGAATTCACAGGGCCAATTTTAAAGAAATCAGAGAATAAATTGTAGATACGATCTAAATGAAATTTGAAGATGAATTTTACATCATCTTTGAGAACTGCTCTTTATAGCAGTTCTCAATTTTGAGGATAAATTTCAACAAAATTTAAGGATTTCTTCCCTTAAATTCAAGGGCAGGTTTCTTTCAGTTTTTACTCGTAAGACAAAATTTTAAGACGCTTGAAACCTATTTTAACTGCTAACCTTCTCCACCAAGATTCGAATTCGATTCTTCATTAGTCGACGCAACTCGTTGCCTTCGTCGGCGATTTTGTCGACGTGCTGACTGATTCACTGACTGCTGCTGAGTATCGGCCTCATCTGCATCGAAAATCTTGCCTTCAACAATAGCCGAGTCTTCGGGATCGTCAATAGCGTTGGGAAAGATCGGCCTATCACCGGGATCAGAGTAAGCCACGGGGCGGCTCGCGCTACCCGCAACGTCTTCGTCTCCTACGGAACCCGTCAGTTCGCCGTCGACATCGCTGTAACTTTCGCCGGTATCTTGCAGTTCTAGCAGCCTGAGGGGATTCCAGGTTGGGAAGGAAGGGAAATCTGAGGTGAGAATCGGGAAATCTCAGGTAGACAAGGGAAATCGAGCGGAGAGTTGAGAAATCTGAGGTGAGAATGGGTAATCCCAAGTAGACACGGGGAAATCTGAGGTGTGAATAGGGAAATCCCAGGTAGACAGTAGGAAAACTGAGGTGAGAATGGGGATATCCGAGGTAGACAGTGGGAAAATCCGAGCTGAGAGTTGGGAAATCCCAGGTAGACAGTGGGAAATCCCAGGTAGACAGTGGGAAATCCGAGCTGAGAGTTGGGAAATCCTAGGTAGAGTGGGAAGTCTGATGTGAGAATGGAGAAATCTCAGGTAGACGGTGGAAAATCTGAGGTGAGAATCGGGAAATCCAGATAGTCAATGGGAAATCCCAGGTAGACAGTGGGGAAATCCCAGATAGACAGTGGGAGATCCGAGCTGAGAGTTGGGAATCCCAAGTAGATGGTAGGAAATCTGAGGTGAGAATCGGGAAATCCCAGGTAGACGGTGGGAATCCGAGCTTGAAAATTGGTAAATCCCTGTAGACAGTAAACAATGGGTCATTTGAGGTCAACAATGACAACAAATGTCATCAACTTACTTGATAAACGATGGTTTCTCACTAACTGCAGACAAGTGCTCAGCCAAATTGACACTGAAGCTTCGTGTCAAAAAAATCTCCAACAATGTTCTCGCCTCATTTGGTCACAATGTCAGCAGTTGCACTAGATTGGCTGAAGTGACTGGGAGCGTCGAAGCGCGAGAGACCTGAGGACTGTGAGTGGCTGTCATCACCACTGTGGTTTAGTGATTGGTCACCTTCTGTAGCCTGAAAGTGGAGAAATAGCTACAATTGGTATGATTGGTTCTCTGATTTTCTCTAGCAATGGCAATATAGTCTTAGGATAGTTACCTAATCTTACAATTCCCTAATGTTTTACAGAGGCAGATACTTATTTAGTAATAAGTCTTTGTTACATTTCAAAATGAACTTGTAATAATTTATTAATAAACAAATAACCAACCAATATATGCATGTGTTATGCATAATAACTAATAAGTCTAGAGGATAAGAGGCGGCCTGTCATTTTCATTGGAAATTCCAATATTGCACTTGACTTGGCAATAGACTTTAGTGTTGCCTTTTGTTTGCATAAAATTTAAATGTTACATATTATTAGCAAGTATACTACTCAAAAAAG
>NIVC01001394.1:65000-67500 GCA_002269645.1 Macrostomum lignano | reverse complement strand
CAGCTGACAGATGAGAATTCTGATCCTCATTCTCCCCCAGCTGCATCCCAGCTGACAGATGAGGATTCTGATCCCCATTCTCCCCAGCTGTATCCCAGCTGACAGATGAGGATTCTGATCCCCATTCTCCCCCAGCTGCATCCCAGCTGACAGATGAGGATTCTGATCCCCATTCTCCCCCAGCTGTATCCCAGCTGACAGATGAGGATTCTGATCCCCATTCTCCCCCAGCTGTATCCCAGCTGACAGATGAGGATTCTGATCCCCATTCTCCCCAGCTGTATCCCAGCTGACAGATGAGGATTCTGATCCCCATTCTCCCCCAGCTGTATCCCAGCTGACAGATGAGGATTCTGATCCTCATTCTCCCCCAGCTGTATCCCAGCTGACAGATGAGGATTCTGATCCCCATTCTCCCCCAGCTGTATCCCAGCTGACAGATGAGGATTCTGATCCCCATTCTCCCCCAGCTGTATCCCAGCTGACAGATGAGGATTCTGATCCCCATTCTCCCCCAGCTGTATCCCAGCTGACAGATGAGGATTCTGATCCCCATTCTCCCCAGCTGCATCCCAGCTGACAGATGAGGATTCTGATCCCCATTCTCCCCCAGCTGCATCCCAGCTGACAGATGAGGATTCTGATCCCCATTCTCCCCCAGCTGTATCCCAGCTGACAGATGAGGATTCTGATCCCCATTCTCCGCCTCAGACTACGTGCTGGTGTGGGAAGAGGATTTGATCCCCACTGGAGGCGACGCGGCGGCAGCGGAGGCGGCCAAGCGGGCGATGTGCCGTCGAAGGTTCGAGTCCAATCTGCGCCGAGCTGGGGTGGAAATTGAGGAAGTGAGTCCGGCGCTTGCCCAGCAACTGCATTCGAGCTGAATCTGTGTGACCCCGAGTGATTGTTTGCTAATCCTTCTTTGGGATTAGCACTGGAGCACGCGATGCGAATGGGTGTCTCGTATTTCAATGAGTCGGCTTAGCTTAGGAGAACAAATATCCTGGCTAGGCATTATTAGCATTGCTGATTGTTCCTCTAGTACGTCGAGTATTTAGTACAAAGTATATTGTGTACTTTATATTTAAGAGCGTGCGAGCCATTTACAATTTAGTTAATATTCAGATTTAGTTATTAGATTACGGTTCAGTTTACGATAATGCGATCGATTATCTCAGGCCCAAGCTAGATCACAAGGTAATTAGTCTATGACTCAAGCTAGATCACCAGATAATTAGTCTGACTCAAGCTAGATCACAATAATAAGATAATTAGTCTATGGTTTAAGCCAGATCACAAGAAAACTAGTTTATGGCCCAAGGTAGCCACGATTACAAGCATTAGCGAAATTGCTATTATATCCTTGGGTGTTCCGGGAAAGAAAATGTATATTTTTTCGATGCAAGTGCTCGTTGTTGTGCCTACCCGAACCAGTATTTGCTCATCTCTTTCCAAATCCGCCTCCTAGGAGACCAGCGCCAGTGAGAAAAAGCGGATGCACTTTTTAAAACTATTTCTCCCGTGGGATGTGATGTGCTACTACGCCGAGGATCTGTGCCTGAGAGCTCCCCTTCAGGTAAGCTTTGCACCGTTGTCTAGTGTCAATTTTTTGGGTGTAGCGCAGGGAAAACTATTTGTTGATTAGGTAAGTCTTGCAAGCTGGGCTCCCAAACCCGAACCTCCCCAAGTTCAAATACGCTGCCAATCCATTCAACCTTTCAGCTACTGAACAATGTGAGAGCAAGCGCGCTTCAATCTCTGTGTCAATTTACTGATTGAGTTCACTTGCCAGACAAACTTTTATTCCTGAGTTGCTATGGTTAAATAGAATTTCTTATTAATGAAAAAGCCAATTGCAAATCGTTATTTTACGAGCTATGCTCCTTCTTTGCTTCACAAACATTTATCGCGGCAAAATTTACTATTTACTGAATTCATCGCAGAAAAGCTTACCATCAATTAAGGGTGTTAAAATGTACATACGGTTAGACAATGTACTTTTGGGTAGAGTTTGAAAGCCGACGAATTCGCGAGGGTTGAATGTACACACGGCTAGGCAATGTACACTTAACAATGTACACTTAACTTCAGACATACAGATAAAAACTAACCCAGACTATTTTATGCTACAGGAAATGTACTTTAAAAAGAGTAGTGAATCGATTTCAATCGAATTATCAAAAAACCACTTAACCAATAAGACTAACCGCCAACGAAACAACCAGAATCCATGCACAAAGTACAAGGCCTCCATACACGACGTATTTATACCTTTTCTAATCTAATGCACAAATATATGCATCCTTATGGTATTTTTTGTTAACTATATTGAATTGAATTCATCTCAATGTTTCATTATCTTCAACGATTCGCTTTGAGTGGACACATTACCATCGGCACAGTTTCATATCGCACCAGTTTTTTTATCAGAACACCTGAAGCGCTTTCGACCGATAAATAATTTAAGCTCTATGCTTCTTTCTCCAAATAATAAAATAAC
>NIVC01001394.1:0-60000 GCA_002269645.1 Macrostomum lignano | reverse complement strand
ATTTGCTGTGCTGCAGGGCCGATTCGGGTGGGTCAGGAGCGGATTCGGGTGGATCAGCGGTGGATTCGGGTGGGTCAGGGGCGGATTCGGGTGGGTCAGGAGCGGATTCGGGTGGATCAGCGGTGGATTCGGGTGGGTCAGGGGCGGATTCGGGTGGGTCAGGGGCGGATTTGGGTGGGTCAAGGGCGGATTCGGGTGGGTCAGGGTCGGATTCAGGTGGATCAGGGGCGGATTCGGGTGGATCAGGGGCGGATTCGGGTGGATCAGGGGCGGATTCGGGTGGGTCAGGGTCGGATTCAGGTGGATCAGGGGCGGATTCGGGTGGGTCAGGGGC
Source organism: Macrostomum lignano (assembly GCA_002269645.1). Taxonomy (NCBI): domain Eukaryota; kingdom Metazoa; phylum Platyhelminthes; family Macrostomidae; genus Macrostomum; species Macrostomum lignano. The sequence continues at coordinate 59,666 of NIVC01001394.1, read as the reverse complement.
GGATTCGGGTGGGTCAGGAGCGGATTCGGGTGGATCAGGGGTGGAATCGGGTGGGTCAGGGGCGGATTCGGGTGGGTCAGGGGCGGATTCGGGTGGGTCAGGGGCGAATTCGGGTGGGTCAGGGGCGTATTTTGGTGATTAGGTTGGTTTTTGTACATTCAAAGACTCCAGGAAAGTAGGATGAGCTGGAAAACTTGAGAAGTTCTATCCACGCTCTTCCAAACTGCATCCTCAGATGGTGCTGGTGGTGATTTTCATAATTGCCGTCATCATCTACCGAGTGCTGATAGCTATTCCGCTGTTCCAAAATCCGCTGCTCCGATCTCAAGCAACCACCGTGGCCAGCGGCTCTGCGGCCTGCGTCAATCTGGTCCTCATCATGAGCCTGGGCAAGGTGTACGAGAAGCTGGCCTATAAGCTCACTCAATGGGGTCGGTTTGTTTCTTGCAGTTGAATATGCTTATCGGGAATAAACTTTACGCCTTGACAAACATTTCTTTTGAGGAATCCAAGCGTCCTGGACTTGAGTTCGAACTCAACCGGGTGTTTCGTTTATTGTCAGAAATCGTGACGCTGACCCAAGTTCTTAGCTTTTGTGTTAGGACCCAACAAAACTTTCATTGTCTTTACATTACCTATCGTTAAACTCGCTTGAAAAAAACTTTCAGAAATGCACCGGACACAGACAGACTTTGAGAATCAACTAATTCTTAAAGTTTTCATCTTTCAATTCGTCAATTTCTACTCCTCAATTCTGTACATCGCCTTCTTCAAGGGCAAGTAAGTTCAAGTCCTCGCTAGCAATATGAAAGTATCAGCAAGTTTTTGTTTTATTTTGTAGATAAGCCGCTGTAAATTTCCAGATTCACCGGCTATCCAGGACGGTACGGAATGTTTTTCGGACTCCGCAACGAGGAGTGCAGCAGCGGTGGCTGTCTGATCGAGCTCGCCCAGCAGCTGGCCGTCATCATGGTTGGCAAGCAGATTATCAATAACTGTCAGGAAGTCTTTGTTCCGTAAGTTTCGGTATCGAAGTATATCGTTCTCTTGTCAGTTATTTGCTCCTTTCTTCAAAGAGGAACCACGGAAATCTGAATCTAGTCGTGGGAACAATAATAGTTTGAAGGGCCAACCACAGTGACACTATACCAATCAGGGTCGCGGTACAGTAAATGCATTTTCTGTAAGCATTCTATGCATCAATGGAATTGGCAGAGTTGCCTCGCACTGGATAAAGACTTGTATGCGGATAATCGTGCTTAGCTACACGCGAGTTGCTAGACTAACCAAAAACAATTCTAAATACGCATCATCCAGGAAGCTGCTAACCTGGATGCATCGCTTCTCAAAAGGCATCAGCTGGGCTAGACGAGACGAACGCCCGATGACCCGTTGCGAAGCGGACTACCAGCTGATCCCGTACGAGGGCCTGTTCGAGGAGTACCTGGAGATGGTGCTGCAGTTCGGCTTCATCACCATCTTTGTGGCCGCGTTCCCGCTGGCCCCGTTCTTCGCTCTGCTGAACAACTGGCTGGAAATTCGACTGGACGCCAGCAAGCTGGTCTGCGAGACGCGTAGGCCGGTGTCTGAGAGGGCGCAGGACATCGGGGTCTGGTTCATCTTGCTGGACGTCATTGTGCAACTGTCGGTTATCTCTAATGTAAGAGCTGTATATGAATTACATGTTGATCACTTTGCGCAGTGGCGATTTTCTAGGATCATCATCAAGTCGCCTTCCCAAGTGCTCATTATTAAGTGAAGTTTATCAGTGACCATATTCGAATGAGCGTTAATAAAGTGACCGTCTTAATTCGCGACACAAACGAAGACAATCCTCAACTATGATTCCTCATTTTTTTCTATTGAAAGTAAACTTACAACTTCTCCAGAACTAGCTAAATGATTCACCGCGTTCTCTATAATAATCATAATGATGCTGATACTCCATACCTCCCACTTTTCCCGCTTCCTCAAAGGCATTCCTGATCGCCTTCACGTCCGAGTTTCTGCCCAGGCAGCTCTACATGTATCAGTACGACAGCCAGCTGCGAGGCTATACAAACTTCTCCTTGGCGTGGTCGCCAAGCAACACTACGGCGCAGCCGTGTCGCTACAAAGCGTTCCGCGATGCTGACGGAAGTCACAGTGTCTTCTATTGGAAACTGCTGGCTGTGCGGCTGGCATTCGTCATCGCTTTCGAGGTTGGTAAAAAATGATAGCTAGAACCAGGGAATATCTAGCTGAATATTTAGCTGGCGCCCCTTGGTGCTGGCGCCCCTTGGTGCTGGCGCCCCTTGGTGCTGGCGCCCCTTGGTGCTGGCGCCCCTTGGTGCTGGCGCCCCTTGGTGCTGGCGCCCCTTGGTGCTGGCGCCCCTTGGTGCTGGCGCCCCTTGGTGCTGGCGCCCCTTGGTGCTGGCGCCCCTTGGTGCTGGCGCCCCTTGGTGCTGGCGCCCCTTGGTGCTGGCGCCCCTTGGTGCTGGCGCCCCTTGGTGCTGGCGCCCCTTGGTGCTGGCGCCCCTTGGTGCTGGCGCCCCTTGGTGCTGGCGCCCCTTGGTGCTGGCGCCCCTTTTCATTGTTGAAATTTCATAACTTCTAAATGAATTTTCAGTTCTACATGTATCCCTGCTCAATATTCCATCCTTAGCACGTGGTTTTCTTCATCAGCCGGATGCTCGACATTCTCATCCCGGACGTGCCGCAATCGCTGCAGCTGAAGATCAAGCGAGAACAATACCTGGCTAAGCAGGCTCTGCAGGACGCCGAGATTGCGATGGGCCGTGCCCGTCAGCGAATCGGCAGTGGCGTTCAGCAGACAGGCGACGACGCGGTCGACGATAGCGCCTGATCTTCAAGGCTCAATTACGAGAGATTCGTAGATCTACGGCAATCATATTCTCCACTCACTGAATTAGCCTACATGTAAAGTGCCTCTATATAGCAATACGGTGCACATTAACTTCGAAAACTGAGGACTCATTACTGCAAAACGCTAAGGAAAGGATAGTAACTATAGCAAATTTTCTTGCTGCGCTTTACATGCATATTAAATTCAATATTAGTCTATTCAAATACAATTTACGAGTTGTTGATTCTTATTAGATAATAACATAAAATGTTATGATAACGTAGCATAAAGTTTTACGTGATTTGAAATTGTCATGGTGTGAGGAAATGCGTCTAAATTTTTACCTATAGTGTAGTATGTCACTTTGTCAATCTGCGACTGCAGCTTCGGATTACACCGAATTCGTCAACATCTCGCACCCCAGAAGGTTCAAATAGGTTCGAACTAATATGCCGCACACATTTACCTTGCTCCTTTTAAAAATCCCCAGTTTGCGATCAGGGACAACTAAAAAAGACAACTAGAAGACAGCCTTTTCTAGTGCCTGTACGTTACATTGCATTCAATTTGTGTTCAGCAGTACGATCGTATGTAAACAATTAACATTTTACTTTCCATTTAGCGGACGTATAATTATTGGCTCTTTCCTTTACTTGCTTATCCATGTGAATCTACAGTACACATACTATAGCATGTACATCTTGTGTACAAATTTTTAACAGACGTGCAAATACATCAATTGCAAATGTAACCTTGTCTAATTTAGTTAAAGCATATAATTCCAACTTTAAATTAATTTTTTTAAGCTTTTAACTGTCCTTAATGCATTGGGCTATAAAGCTACTATTTATAACATTGTAGTTTGTTTTACCAGTAATAAAAACGTTTTCAAAGATTTTTAAATCTATTAAATCTACTATTTTTTACTCTAATTTCTGACGTAGATGGTGCAAATGCAAAACTGAATATATCTGGTATATAGTATTTATTATTATTATAATTATAATAATAATTATTATTATTATTAGGTGTTATTAGCTGACCCGATTTTTTCGGTGCAGAGGGTACAGTGTGTAGATTAAGTAAGCCATCTATTGTTTCAGGCAGGCAGGCAGCGAAAAGGCTTTTTTCTCTCGCAGACGCCAGACGGTGCGTCATCCTGACTAGGCCTAGGCCTATGGTTTATAAGAGCGCTGAATGCTATTACAACCTTTTTGTGATAAATTGTATTTGTATTAACTTTGCAGGATGCAAAGGTAAACGTAAAAAAGGTAACCTATATATATGTAAAATGTAGGTCAGGTCAGTACAAGGCCTAGGGCTAGGTGCAAATTCTCGCACTAATTGAAGTAATTGAATTATCAAGGGTGCCACCGAATTCGTCAACATCTAATTCGTCATCTCTGTTGACGAATTCGGTTTACCTTATCAAGCATTGTTGACAAATTCGGTTACCTGATGATATGCTATTGACTAGCTAGTATATTTTTATAGGGAATTATATTTGTATGTACAAAGAGCTTGCGTGCACGGCAGCTGTTCACATAAGCTTAGAATTGCGTGCATGGCAGGGCAGCCATTCACGTAAGCTCAGAATTGTGGGACTTCTTCAAGTTTATGTTGATAAAATACTTCCGATTTTTCGATTTTTCTGAAACTTGCAGTGGAGACTTATGGGGCACCCAAAATTACAAAAATGCAAAAAAAAGTGTAGAAAGTTACATGTATGGTTGAAGCAATGACGATTTACTTGATTCCCTATTCTCTTAATGAGGTTCGGTGAGAAAAAGTTTCTACAAATACATTTTTGAAAGTGTATCCACTTGACTTTTAATTTTATGGCACATGTGCTAGAACTTCATTAGGCCAATTAAAGATGAATATTAATATCTACAAATTAATATGCAAATGTTTTTTATGTTTGCGGATTATAGTTTTTCAATTTAGTTATAATGCATAGACAGTGCCATGTCACTGTGTGCTTGGGTCTCCCTAAAACACGCCCCGCACCGCCCTGCAGCGCTACACATTAAAACAAATTGGACTATAACTGAAGACTAAAAAAATGCGTTTTCTGTTAAGCTTCAAAGCTTTTATTAAATTTAGTTTTTTTAATTTGAAATATAAAATTCAGTGAATAATAAGTGATATTAATAATAATATTATTCAAGTAATAATAATATAATTTAATAATGAAAACGAGAATATAAAAAATAATAACAATATTTATAATAATAATTAAAGATATTTATTCCATTACTCTTACAACAAATAGTTTTCCTTGCAATCAAATACTGCATTGACAAAAAATGTTATAATGTGTAGCAGTTTGGGGCGGTGCGGTGCGTGTTTTGGGGAGACCCGTGTGCTTTTTTTTAAAAACTGCGACGTCACAACCCGCTCAATCTTTGCACTTGCACTTTCACTGCACCCAGCCAAAGCAATGTTTAAAACACGCACTTGTATTTCGCACCTCAAAACCAACTACTGTACAAGGCTAGATTATTAATTCTATTGTATTAAGGTAGTAACAGCACTTAATTTCGGTAAGCAAATTCATTTAGATAAAGTTATGTTGATTCAAGTTTATGTTGATATAATTAAACAGAGATTCATTGTCAAATAAATTCCAACTTGTTTCAACCCCCCCCCCCCCTATTAGAATTGGAATTTATCAGCACAATCTTGAATAGGTCTCTATGCCTCTATTCAAGTTTATGTTGATAAAATCAATCCCCATGAAGAATCTCCCCACCCTAAACCCCCCCCATTCCCCATGCCCCGGTGGTTGGTTTTAAGCTACAACCCCCCCCCCCCCCCCTATTAGAATTGGAATTTATCAGCACAATCTTGAATAGGTCTCTATGCCTCTATTCAAGTTTATGTTGATAAAATCAATCCCCATGAAGAATCTCCCCACCCTAAACCCCCCCCCCCCCATTCCCCATGCCCCGGTGGTTGGTTTTAAGCTACAACCCCCCCCCCCTATTAGAATTGGAATTTATCAGCACAATCTTGAATAGGTCTCTATGCCTCTATTCAAGTTTATGTTGATAAAATCAATCCCCATGAAGAATCTCCCCACCCTAAACCCCCCCTCCCATTCCCCATGCCCCGGTGGTTGGTTTTAAGCTACAACCCCCCCCCCCTATTAGAATTGGAATTTATCAGCACAATCTTGAATAGGTCTCTATGCCTCTATTCAAGTTTATGTTGATAAAATCAATCCCCATGAAGAATCTCCCCACCCTAAACCCCCCCATTCCCCATGCCCCGGTGGTTGGTTTTAAGCTACAACCCCCCCCCCCCCCTATTAGAATTGGAATTTATCAGCACAATCTTGAATAGGTCTCTATGCCTCTATTCAAGTTTATGTTGATAAAATCAATCCCCATGAAGAATCTCCCCACCCTAAACCCCCCCCATTCCCCATGCCCCGGTGGTTGGTTTTAAGCTACAACCCCCCCCTATTAGAATTGGAATTTATCAGCACAATCTTGAATAGGTCTCTATGCCTCTATTCAAGTTTATGTTGATAAAATCAATCCCTATGAAGAATCTCCCCACCCTAAAACCCCCCATTCCCCATGCCCCGGTGGTTGGTTTTAAGCTACATATATTTGGGTTAAAGCTACCTAAAAATGGAGCTCAAATTTGAAATCAGCACCATCAAAAACCCCTATAGAGACAAAATTATGATCCTATCCAAATTGAAACTATTTTATCAACATAAACTTGAAGAAGTCCGAATTGTGCCCACAGCATGCGTTTCTAACTTCCTGAATGTAGGAATGCAAACTTTTCATTCCAGGTTCCGGCCATTTTTTTAATTTTGCTGCCCGGGAAACTTTATTTCTTCAATTCAGCTCATATAGCATATATGATGATGCATGCATGCATTATTGTGCTTTAAGTTAAAATTAACTGGTTTTAGCTGGTTCTAAAGTTTGCTTGAAATGAAATGTGCTACACACAGTTTACCGATTTATGATTGATCTATGAAGCTGAAAGCCTGAAACCTCTCTTTTAATTGCTGATGCATATCATGGCATGCATGTACAGTATTACGACATTTATCTATATTACATCTAAGTATTCAATATTATAATGACTTTGACAATTTGGTCACCTATCTAGACCACTCTTAACCAGCTAGAGGCGCACTCTTAGGCTGCCTAACTGACAGAAGTAGAATGTGGTCGGGCTGTAGAGCAAAGAATTAAAGAGTGTAGGGCTGTCATGCACACAATTAAGCGTGGCACTTTGCTGTTCAGATGATGGTGAGGCGAAAAAAGAAGGAAGTGTGAGGCTTGATTGCCAAAAACATGAATGGTTACATATATATAGTCATAATCCAACCCCCCTCCTCTTCAAGCCAGATGATGGGTGTTAAATGTTAATAATCCTTCAGACTCCCTCGCATTGCAAGTTACGTTGTCTTGGTAAGTATAGTGTACTCATACGTTATATAGTACACCTTAATTTCGTATTAAATGTTTTGCCTTTTTCTATCATTTATATAAAGGATGTTTTTCAGCATAAAAAGTATGTAACCTGCGCTGACAGACGAGCTGGGTTTTTTTTTTCGCCAGAGATAAGGTGCGAAATCGCACCTTGTGCCAAATTTCAAGGTGCAATTTTAAGGCTCAGAGTGCAATTTCTCTTGAGTCTTGTTTAGAATGTGAGGGTTTCACGAGAGATATTCAGACAGACATTCGAAACGATCGTCTGTAACTTTAAACAAAATTGACCCGCTTCAACCATCTTTTTGGCAAATACTTACGCAAGTGTTGGGCATCGAATAAGCTTTAATTTATTAACTGAAGTAAAAATCCTTCTGATATACATTGATTTAAAAATTGCTTAGCAACACTAGCTCTGATTAGAAATCGCTTTACTGTTGACTAAAATTGTTTTGATCGTAGCAGCCTAAAAGCAGATACTGGATTTAAAAATGCTTCGATTTACTCTATACGCATGTCTCAGCTTTAAAATGACACCTCAGGCGTCGCAAAAGACAGCTTTGATGCTGAGATATTCGACACTAAACATGCATTGCTTTGCGCAATCTCACATTCAGAAATTTCACTGATTTTTTGTCGATATTTGTGCAGTTGCCGTGTCCTTGTTTTTCATCAGAAACTTGTCAAATTCTAGTCATGTCCAGTTTAAACCTGGACTTCTCTTAAACTGTCTTAAGTATTTGATTTTTAATGATTCCTGCCTTTATATTGCATAGATTGTACCTGAGTCAGTGAGTCTGTGAGTGTACATTTGTACATATGGCAACCAATCATGACTTTTTCACCGCTTTGTGGTTCAAATAAATATACGAGTGTACGAGAAACATGTTCCAACTGTTATTGAGAGAAATTGACGTCGCGTTTATTAACAGTCAGTGGCAATTAATATGAAGCAAATAGTTTATTGTTATGTTTTTACTTTTTTTGCGTGGCAATTCTGCTATCCAAATCGGAATGAGGTAAGCGGTGGGAATAAAATAAAAAGGAAGAATTTTTTCTACTGTTGTTGCAACCCAATAGCTATATGTACTTCAAACTTTTTAGATTGAACTGGCGATTTCTAATGTACTGCTAAGCTTTCCAATCCCTACGGACTACAGTAGCAGTTCTTAACTTTTTTTCTGTCTTGACTTCTAGACTCGGAATTCGGAACAACCTAAGGAGCCGCATGAAAATATTTAATTGGATAAAGATATTTTCTAAAAACAGCTCAAGTCGTGACACATCTTCTTCTCACCTCAGTCCATCAACTGCTGCTCCTTCTGAGACCAAAGCGATCGTGAAAGTAAAACAGATCAGTTTAGATCCCATGGCCATGAATACAACCATTTCAATTGTGAACCTGCTTCGCTTACAAGTACGAGCACTAGCCTTCCATTTGATGCCATTAGCTCACTTAACTCTGAAATAGTTCAAGGACGGTTCCAAATGTTGAGATCTGACGTAGAAGCAGTCCAATTTGTGGAAATTTATCAACTGGACTCCATGAATCACTCCAATGAAAGGCGGCGAATAGCTGCAGAATGCGTAAACAAGTTTAAGTGAGTCACAAAAACCCCATTTACTGTAACTACATACACTTGTACGTTAGCAAGGCTCCATGTGATGGTTAATAAATGGAGAAGTAGACAAGCATCTGAACAAATATTGAATAAAAATCAGTGAAGTTTCCGAATGTGAGTTTGAGCAAAGCAATGTTTAGTGTCAAATATCTCAGCATCAAAGCTGTCTTTTGCAATGCCTGAGGTGTCATTTTAAAGCTGAGACATGCGTATAGACATGACTAGAATTTGACAAGATTCTGATGAAAAACAAGGACACGGCAACTGCACAAATATCGACAAAAAATCAGTGAAATTTCTGAATGTGAGATTGCGCAAAGCAATGCATGTTTAGTGTCGAATATCTCAGCATCAAAGCTGTCTTTTGCGACGCCTGAGGTGTCATTTTAAAGCTGAGACATGCGTATAGAGTAAATCGAAGCATTTTTAAATCCAGTATCTGCTTTTAGGCTGCTACGATCAAAACAATTTTAGTCAACAGTAAAGCAATTTCTAATCAGAGCTAGTGTTGCTAAGCAATTTTTAAATCAATGTATGTCAGAAGGATTTTTACTTCAGTTAATAAATTAAAGCTTATTCGACGCCCAACACCTGCGTAAATATTTGCCAAAAAGATGGTTGAAGCGGGTCAATTTTGTTTGAAGTTACAGACAATCATTTTGAATGTCTGTCTGAATGGGTCTCCCTAAAACACGCCCCGCACCGCCCTGCAGCGCTACACATTAAAACAAATTGGACTATAACTAAAGACACTTCAGAATGCGTTTTCTGTTAAGCTTCAAGTTTTTATTAAATTTAGTTTTTTTACTTTGAAATATAAAATTCGGTGAACAATAAGTGATATTAATAATAATATTAATAAAATAATAATATTATAATTAAATAATGAAAACGAGAATATAAAAAATAATAATATTTAAAAAAATAAATAAAGATATTCATTCCATTACTATTTTAACTTTTCCTTGCAATCAAATACTGCATTGACAAAAAATGTTATAATGTGTAGCAGTTCGGGGCCCGGTGCGGGGCGTGTTTTAGGGAGCCTTTGTCTGAATATCTCTCGTGAAACCCTCACATTGCTCACATTTCAGACAACTGGGAATGTATATTTTAATATCTTACATAAGGCTATAGCTATAGGCTATATCGCCTATATGACTTAATAGGATTTAAAGAGTTATTTTGTTTCATATTTTAAGGCAGTGCATAAAAAATAGCTTAAGCATGGTTAAGCCTTTAAAGAAAAATGGTTATAAGACCGCACCTAAACCGCACCTACTTTTTTAATTTCAGGGTGCGATTTTAAAATTTAGGGTGCATACGCACACTCTGCGCACAAAAAAAACCCTGCAGACGAGAACAAAATATTAGTGAACAATTATTAGAGGTGTTGTGTATTGCAAAGGCATGCAATGCGTAGGGGTAGTTCGGGGACAGCGTTTCTAGAAACTTCCACCGCAGACTTGTTTACGCATAGTTCCAGAAGTTTCCTTCCCTGGTCTTTCTAGAACTTTCTTTCCCTGTGTGCATAAATATATAAGCTGCCCTCCTATTGGCCAAGCCCTCTTTTGGTGCCACTGAGCACCTGGATAATTATCTATCTTGTTTTTGCGTTCATTAATTCAACAACAGAACAAGAGGCTTGCAAGAGAAATGGTGCAAGAGAGCTTAAGGGTACATAGTTTATTTGTCAAACAAAATTCTTATACCATTACACTGTATAATAGGAAGCCAGGCATAAAGGGGGGTGCACAAACAGTGACGTGAGTCATCTGCCACTGCAGACACATCTAGTTGGGTAGGAGTCACCCTGTGCAACGCATGCTGGAGCCTGCATGCAAGTTCGAATGCACCCTACTATAGCTCTCTCATAAACGTGTCTGTGCATGCACTGCCACAGGACAATTTTTCATGTCAATCAATGTTGAATGAATGAGGTTAGATTGTCTGCCGACAAAAATTTGAATATTCAGCATTTAGCCTTTCGATTATATGCTGGCACAAATCAATTAATTTTACTTTGTCCTTTTTAGAACTCAGACTCGGAAGATATATCTCAATATGAAGTATTATACACTTGGAATACTAAAACATACAAGAAAAAGGAAATCTTAATATGGCAATACTCAGACATACCTAGTAGACGTATAACTATGTCGTATATCTACATGTGCATGATATGTACATTGTACATCATGACGTATATGCTGTCGTCGTGATATATTGCAGCAATTAAAAGAGGGGTTTCAGGCTTTCAGCTTCACAGACCAATCATAAATTGGTAAACTGTGTGTAGCACATTTCATTCAATGTCGTGTACACAATTCTGAGCTTACATGAATGGCTGCCGTGCACGCAATTCTGAGCTTACGTGAATGGCTGCTGTGCACGCAATTCTGAGCTTACGTGAATGGTTGCCGTGCACGCAATTCTGAGCTTACGTGAATGTCTGCTGTGCACGCAATTCTGAGCTTGCATGAATGGCTGCTGTACACGCAAGCTCTTCGTATGTATGTGGATTTTAAATCTGCTAAATTCAGTGAATTGCAATAAATCCCTGGAACTTTGTATACATTTTAAAATCTAAAGTCATACTTTGTGAATAGTTAAAGAGATAACAAACTTGGAATAAAAATAGAATTAAAATGACCTGCTTCACTCTAAAGGTGCAATAAACTATAATGAAGCATATGCAGCACACAAACACCCAATAGACTAGTTCTTGATATACTTGCATCTGGATACTCAACTAAATAGAATGTAGTACATATATTATATACTTAGCATTGATTGCCCAATTCAATAGATTTGAGTTGTGTTGTGTATGCACAATAGCATTTAGAATGAGTACTCATGAAGTCTTATTGAAGTCTTTGGCAATATTTTGCTCATTGAATAAAAAAAATTATGGTTATTGCTTCAAGCAATAAACTTTTAGTAAGTCTGTCTTGTTGTTGACGAATTCGCTCAGCTTTCTAACTGTTGACAAATTTGATTTCCTTCAATTTCTTAAATTTTAGGTCTGTTGACAAATTAGATATTGACAAATTCAGTATAACCCTATAACAAGATGTCAAATGGGCTATTCAATTTTTCCCAACTTTACTAAAAACTAAAAGAAAGTAAAAATTCTCATCTTTGCCCATCAATCTAGATCTAAAAATGGAAAATTGCATAAAAATGCATTAGAAATCATATTATAACAAATATGAGACATTGAGACATAACAATATGCAGCTTAAAAAGATTCCCTAAACACAAAATATTTAATGTAAAAAATCTTTCTCATTTTTATTTCAATGGCTAGAGTTTTGGCAGTTGCAAATCTATAAAATTTTGAATGGGGATACAGATTACTAAGCCAAGTAGCAAGCTATGTATATATGTCATATAAGATTTTAAAAATGGCAATATATGATATCATGCCCAACCTCAAAATTTCACCTATCCAGTGCAACTTTGCAACTTTGTTTTTCCCAATTGTGACTTAGTTCCTCTCAATTGCAACTTAATTTTCACTTTGTAATATGACTTTTTTGCCTTTTACTCTTCTTTCTCTTTCCTCTTTCCCCTCTCTTTCTTCTCCTTCCTTTCTTTTCCTTTTCTCTTTCTCTCCTTTTTCCCCCAATTTTTCATTTTTCGTGTTTTTCAATTTTGAGACTTACCTTAGCTGGCGGCCATTATGGTCAGGTATTGGGCATGTATTATATGATATATGATATATAATGTATTATTTGCTTGTGGTTGCCATTCAAATTTCTGTCTTGAAGTGAAAAAAAGTGAAACAAGTCCAAAGATATTGCCAGGTCAATCAAGTTTGAGGTTTGTAAATGTAAATGTTAGTTAATAGTATATAAGGCCTATCTGTTTTAAAATTAGAAACTGTTTCTAATTAAATATTTAGTTTGAGAACTATTAGAATAAGGCAAACAATTGACTTATGTAAATAAAACAAGTATTAAGCTCTACTTATTTTTCCAGTAAGCTTTTAAAAGACTTCCAACTACCTTCCTAGTCAATCCTAGATCCTCAATTTGATAAAGATTGCAACTATCCTTAGTTTTTTATCTTTAAATAATCTAGAATTTTATATATTTTATTTTTCTAAAGTAAAATAAACTTGAAAAATTAATTGAAAAGTGCACCTATAAGTAATTGTCCATAGTCTACAAAGCCTTAAAGCCTATATGGTCTTAGAGTCCTTTGAAATTTCACAATAGGCCCTAGCAATATAGCTAAGTCAAGGCTTATGTCTCTTTTCAGCTCCCTTCTTTCTAATCTCTTTTCCTCTCCTTTACTTTCTTCTTTTCTTTTTTCTTTTCTTTTTTCTTCTCTCTTTCTTCTATCTTCTCTTCTCTCCTTATTTTTGTTGCCTCTTTTCTGCTATCTCTCTTCTTTGTCTCTATTCCTTCTTCTCTCTTCCCTTTTCTAGACCATTGTCATACTCTAGGCCCCTAGTTTTTCTATTTGGAACTTAAATAAAAAGTTTGGCAATCCCTGATTTAAAATATTATCTTTATGCTAAGATTCCTGAATTTAGTATTCTAGCTATTCATCTTTGTTTGATATATAGGTTGGTATAATATCAGCTACATAGATGAAAGCTAATAGGGTTGGCATGCTTGGCATAATGTTATAAGAATTTGAACATTTTGATCAAATATAATTATATACTAGCAGCCTACCTAATGTACTTGAAGAATATAGCTATAAGTTAGACATTTGATTATAATAAATAATTGTCATTGGGACATTGAAGGACAGGTTGGTTTTAGGTTAATCACTAATTTATTAGAATATAATATATATGAGGGCTGTCCAAATAGTAGTATTACTTTTCACTAAATCTCTTGTTCTGCTGATCCAAATGACGTAGGGCTCCGTCTCTCTATACAATTTCAACCGCTGACACCAAAGTTGACGTAGGGGTGTTCCCGTACGATACAAAATCCTATCGCTAAGTCACCAAAGTTGTCCTAGGGGTTACTTCTGCCTCTATTAATAATCTCACAATGCCACCAAAAGCTGTCCCAGGGCTCTTATTTATTCCTTCTTGTTAATATTGCTGGTTATTACTTGCCCTTTACTCGTAGCGCATGTACTTCTATTGGTAGCGTCTGTACTTCTATTGGTAGCGTATGTACTGTTATTGGTAGCGTATGTACTGTTATTGTACCTTCTGGCCTGAGCGGTCTATCGGCACTGTCTATTCTATTCCTATACTTCCCTAAAAATATTATTCTCTCAGTCCTGGCGTTCCCGGGATCAGAGGGTCACAGCTCTAAAGCGAAATCCCTGCCCTGAGGTGTTTATTCCTGCTCTGAAGCAATTCTTCTGCCCTGAGGCGAATATTCCTGCTCTGAAGCGATTCTTCCGCCCTGAGGCGTTTCTCGCTTTTAGCAGATTTCTGACTCTCCCAATTGGGGTTCTTATACTCTAAGAAATGAACAAGTCAATTTTCGATTCTTCTCGTCAGTTTTAGCTTTTTGTTAAGCACACGAACGAACAAGTTGAATGAGCTGGGCAAGTTGTCCGAGTTAGTCCTCCTGGCCCACTCAGAGCTTCTATTTATAGTAGAAATCATTACAGTTTATAACAAATATTAATCGCGAAAATATTTTTGCAACTCACCAAATTAAAACAAAGTTTTAGCGCGAATTTGAAATCGGCTCTTCTAAGAAATAGACAGAAACGAGTAATTACTATGCGCCCTACCTCACAAATAACATCATTTTGCACAGATTTATGGTGGCAACTCTCTTCTTTATGTTAACTTTAACATCATTAAAAACAGACAATGGAAACAAAAGTTATAAACTAAAATGTAGTAGGACCTCAACAATAGACTTACAGTAAGTAAGCAACTGGCCACAGTAAATGACTGCAAAAGACCCATGAGCCTATGAAAGTTGAGCATGAATCTTGACTCAACTGTCCCCACGTCCCCTAAAGGGTATATATCATACTCCTTTGAGCAACACTTGAATGCACATCTAGGAATTTTTGCATAGCAAAAAGAGGGAACAAACAGTACTATAGTTGAAGCCCAGTTTAAAATATTCTGTTGCTTCAACAAAATATGCTTCTCTAATTTTCCATAGATATCTTTTTGTCACAGTAGCCTAACAAAGAAGTCTGAGTGCATTCTATCAAAAGTACTTTTGCTACTTTCCACTAACTTGTTGAACTACTGTAAGTCTATGGTCAAGGTCCTGCTACATTTAAGTTTATAACTTTTTATAAAGTTAAAGTTAACATGTATCAGATTAAACATGCCTTTTGAGGGAGTTATTTGTATAAATCATGAGGGCCTGAGGCCCGAGGGATTTATGAAAATAACTCCCGAAAAAGGCATGTGTAATCTCGTATAAACCATAGACATAAAGACTTTATGGGATATTATTGAATATTACCAAATAAAATCCCGGAGAACGCAAATATTGTCACGGAAAGTCTTTATTTCTATGGATTATAAAGAAGATAGTTGCTGCTATAAATCTTTGCAAAATGATGTTATTTGGATCAGCAGAACAAGAGATATAGTGAAAAGTAACACTAATTTTTGGACAGCCCTTAGCTTGTATATATAATGTTAAATATGCATATTTTTTGTTAATTGTAGACTTGCTGAATTTTTTTCCAAAATTTCCAAATTAAATATTATTAATATTGATCCCAATCATTTCAGCAAATGGCTAGTAGTGCTGACCCATCAAATTCAGCAGCAGATGGAGACAATTTCGCATCAGACAAGGTCTCTCAGCCAGGTGTTGACCAGATGATTGATGCTATTGATGATGGCACTTGGGGTGGCTGGATCAAGAAGCACCTGGCCATGCTGCTTGTGTATGCAGCAAATAATCCTACTACATTTGTTTACTATGTGCTAATAGTGATGTCTCCATTGCTGATTCTCAGTGCAATATGCGCCTACAAGTTGGCTAAGGAGATTGAACAGCGAAACAAAGACCAGAAGCGGAAACAGCGCCGAGATGCAAATATTAAAAAATCTCGCAGTAAGAAAGAATGAAAGATAATTAACAAAAAGTTTCCCACTGTATTCTCACTGTATTAACAAATTTACTCTGTATTACTTCAGTGTATAATAGATGGAGAAAATTTAAAATTATGCGCATTTTACCAACTTTGTTTGTAAAAAATGTTTTTTTCTTGGTGCAAATTTGCTTTTTTAATTTGGTCGTATTTTGTCAGTAATTCGCTTTGACGCTACTTTCAGCAAGTATAAAGTGTTTTATTCCGAAATTTGATTGGAAAGATATAAAAAGATCGTCTAATCGGTAAATACTTCTACTTAAATTTATTTAATTTCATAAGCAAGCTTATTCTTTAAGTCTGCTTTAGCTGTTCGTTTTGTCATGAAATCATGGAACCTCTTAATTATTTTAAATCGATTGTCTGATGTTAGTCAGTTAGTGTAGTTTTTCATATAATATATTGCTTTCATTTTTTTTCTATCTAAATTTGAGCTATTCACGCAAAATATATTGTAATGAATTAGCTTATTGTTTTTGTTACTACTGCTAATAATCAAAATATGTATTAATTAAAAATTAAATCTAACGGTTAACGCTAACTGCCGTCTTAACTCTAAGTCTAAGTCTAATATAATGTTATAGCTGATACAGAGTTAAATAATTCATTATGCACATTACGTCGAAATTTAATTGTGGTAGTTACTAAGGCTTCTTGTTCTTGCAAGTTGCAACTAGAAATAATTAAATGATGCGCATTGGCTTCGATTGCCGAAAACGGTATGAATAGGGTTATAATACACAGCTTCTCTGCCATTTGATCGGGGTCCCATGGTGTAGTGGTTTAACACACTGGACTTTGAATCCAGCGACCCGAGTTCGAATCTCGGTGGGACCTAGCTAAATAAGCGGCCCATGACGGGTTTTTTACATCATTTTTCACATCCATTACAATTTTACGTTCACTATAGTTACCGTCTAACGAACAATTCAATCAATTTTTTATGACGGGAGGTCAAGAAATTTTTTAAGAGAGCATTGTACTGAGTACTTTTATACTACAGTTGTACCTACCACATATATGTAAATAAATGGCTAGGAATACAATTTTCCGAAATTTTGGTAATAGTAAGATAAAATTAATTCATTTGCCCAATAATTTTAAATTAAATTCTTCACTGCAAGACAAAATTCTAGTTGGCCCGATATGTTGAGTAGATAACTTTATAAGGCGTAAAATGCAATTGATGACTATTTGTTTCTGTTTTTGGAAATTCTCCATGAGGTGAAATCAAATGACGCAGCAACTGTCATTTACGCGATAGTTTATTAAAGTAAAAGCTGTTTTTTTTATATTTGCTTGCATCAGCTTGCGTGGGGTTGTTTCGCGTCGAATTGCTCTGGAGAGATACGAGACTTCACAAACCTGAATGGCTGAAATATGGTTGTACATGTATGGAACCTAACATAATCAGTGAGCTAGACTTCAGAGTTGCAAGAGGAATAATTATTTTATGCGCTGAACTAGGTAATCATTGTTGAGCTAATAATTCATTTCTTTATTCAATGTTAAAGCTAACTAATTTTTACTTCATGGTGCTTCAAAAAGTTTTACATGCAATTTGCTTAGCAACTTTTGGAAATGAAAACGAAGAAAATGCGAAGATTGAGGAATGGGAAGTGCCAAAATTTTGCTTCGGCTTCGTGAAGTATCCCGAGAGTCTTTCCAGTGCACCTCGGCGTTGTGAAACGGCTGGTTAAGAATTTAGACAATGTGACTAGCTAAAGTTTTGCCCCCCTTCGGGGAGCAGAAATAATTAATATTCGTCTAATATAATATACCTCTTAGCAGGAGTACTTTAAGTGTTTTTCTTAAGCTTAAACTTAAAATAGGAATTTTTGGAGATCGTTAATAACGCATTTTAGGTAAAACAAAACTATCAACTTTTTACAGTTTTTAGTTTAGAGCCCTGTATATGTCAACGTGTTTGATAAAAATTATTTTTATCATTTTTGATAAAAAATGGCCTTCGGGGTGGCCAATAAGCAAGGGACGAATCCTTTTAAATGAAAAAAAATTCTTAGGGAGGGGGGCTAGGAATCGAATTCTCATTTTAATTCCAGGCTTATGTACCAATAAAACATGTTTGTGCAGAATTTTATAACAGACATTGAAATTCAACCATACTTGCCTTCTTTCAGAGCTACTTCTACCAGTATGCTTCAGTACGCTACCAGTACCCTTGTAAGCCTTGACATGTCAGCAATCCCCCCCACAAGCCTTAACATATCAACTCCCCCCTTGACATCTCAGCAATGCTCCCACAAGCCTTGAAATCTTAAAAAATCTGTCTATTTTCTAACCCTAACCCTAACCCTAACCCTAACCCTAAAGCATTGAAATTTCAGTAATTCTCTCTAAGAGTCTATAGCACTACTACAGCATTATAGCGATTCCCTGCAAGCCTCGACATCGTAGGGATTCCCAAATGAATCTCTTAACTTTGACATGAAGCTTCTTTTTTTTTACATTACGCTTTTTCTATCAGCGATCCCTCCCGTGAGGAGCCAACAAATAATGTAATAACTTTTTTCCAATAAACTACATGTAGCTTCTGACATTAGCCTTGACATCTCATTTATTCCCCCGTGAGCCTTGACATCTCAGCTATAGATAGATAGATAGGCTCCCTCGTAAGCCTTGACATGTCAGCGATGCCCCCCATAAACCTTGAAATCTAAAAAATCCCCTGTTAACCTTGAAACGCGCTAAAATCTAACCCTCAACCCAAACCTGACGTAAACCTAACTTTCACCCAACCTAAAGCCTTGAAATCACAGCAATTCTTCTTCCCTAAGCCTTGGCATTTAAGTGATTCCTTCTTTAAGAATCACAGCACTATAACGATTCCCTCCAAGCTTTGACATCGTAGCAATTCCCAAATGAATCTTTTAACTTTGACATGACTTTTATTTTATGTATACATAGTGCTCCTTTTATTTTTACATGACTCTTCTTCTATCAGCGCCCCCCCCCACCGTGGCAAGCCAACAAAGAATGCAATAAAAAACTTAAGTAAAGTACATGTACTTTGAAGTAGCTTCTGACTTTTGCTTTAACATCTCAGAAACCCCCCTGTAATCTCAGTTATTCTCTGTGAGCCTTGACGTTTCAGTAATTCTCCCCAGCACAGCACTGTACTATAGCTTCATTTAATTTTTATATATGACATTTCTTTCATGTCTGACATGACGCTTCTTTTGATTTTTACGTTACGCTTCTTTTATTCTTCCATGATGCTTCTTAATTTTTTAAATGACACACTTTCATTAGTTTTTATATGAGGCTTCTATAATTTTTTCATGACGCTTCTATGCTTGTTTACATGACGCTTGTATGATTTTTACATGACGCTTCTATGATTGTTTACATGACGCTTGTATGATTGTTTACATGACGCTTCTATGATTTTTTACATGACGCTTTTATGATTTTTACATGACGCTTCTATGATTTTTTACATGACGCTTCTATGATTTTTACATGACGCTTCTATGATTTTTACATGACGCTTCTATGATTTTTACATGACGCTTCTATGATTTTTACATGACGCTTCTATGATTTTTTACATGACGCTTCTATGATTGTTTACATGACGCTTCTATGATTGTATACATGACGCTTCTATGATTGTTTACATGACGCTTTTATGATTGTTTACATGACGCTTCTATGATTTTTACATGACGCTTCTATGATTTTTACATGACGCTTCTATGATTGTTTACATGACGCTTCTATGATTGTTTACATGACGCTTCTATGATTTTAACATGACGCTTCTATGATTTTTTTACATGACGCTTCTATGATTGTTTACATGACGCTTGTATGATTGTTTACATGACGCTTGTATGATTTTAACATGACGCTTCTATGATTGTTTACATTACGCTTCTATGATTGCTTGCATGACGCTTCTATGATTTTTTATGACGCTTTTATGATTTTAACATGACGCTTCTATGATTTTTTTACATGACGCTTCTATGATTGTTTACATGACGCTTGTATGATTGTTTACATGACGCTTTTATGATTTTAACATGACGCTTCTATGATTGTTTACATTACGCTTCTATGATTTTTACATGACGCTTCTATGATTGTTTACATGACGCTTCTATGATTGTTTACATGACGCTTCTATGATTGTTTACATGACGCTTGTATGATTGTTTACATGACGCTTCCATAATTTTTTTTGTCTTGGCGTTAAAAGGCTTTAATTAAAAAAACTCTACTCTCTAAAAATTCGAACCATCGTCCCTGCATTTAGCAGTTTAGTCTGTTTACCTCTAGGCTAGCTCTCATGAATTTTAGTCATTACCCCTAAATAGAAAATATTCCCAAGACAGCAAGCATCCCCCCAGTAGCAAGCATCCCCTAATACTCCTAGCAAGCATCCACCCAGATAGCAAGCATCTGCAGATAGCAAGCATCTTGCAGATAGCAAGCATCTTGCAGATAGCAAGCATACCCCAAATAATGTAGAAGCATCCTTCCAGATAGCAAGCATCCTGCACATAGCAAGAATCCCTAAATAGCAAGCATCCCTGGATAGAAATAATCCTATACATGTAGCCAAGCTTATCAAGCCCAGTAATCCTTGGCTATCGAGTGCAGTAATCCTTGGTTTATTAATAGCAATAATCCATGGCTTATCGAGTGCAGTAATCCTTGGTTTATTAATAGCAATAATCCTTGGCTTATCGAGTGCAGTAATTCATGGTTTATTAATAGCAATAATCCTTGGCTTATCGAGTGCAGTAATCCTTGGTTTATTAATAGCAATAATCCATGCCTTATCGAGTGCAGTAATCCTTGGTTTATTAATAGCAATAATCCTTGGCTTATCGAGTGCAGTAATCCTTGGTTTATTAATAGCAATAATCCATGGCTTATCGAGTGCAGTAATCCTTGGTTTGCCAAGAGCAATAGTCCTTGGCTTATCGAGTGCAGTAATCCTTGGTTTGCCAAGAGCAATAGTCCTTGGTTTATTGAGTGCAGTAATCCTTGGTTTATTAATAGCAATAGTCCTTGGTTTATTGAGTGCAGTAATCCTTGGTTTATTAATAGCAATAATCCTTGGCTTATCGAGTGCAGTAATCCTTGGTTTGCCAAGTGCATAATCCTTGGTTTATCGAGTGCAGTAATCCTTGGTTTATTAATAGCAATAATCCTTGGCTTATCGAGTGCAGTAATCCTTGGTTTATTAATAGCAATAATCCATGGCTTATCGAGTGCAGTAATCCTTGGTTTGCCAAGAGCAATAGTCCTTGGCTTATCGAGTGCAGTAATCCTTGGTTTGCCAAGAGCAATAGTCCTTGGTTTATTGAGTGCAGTAATCCTTGGTTTATTAATAGCAATAGTCCTTGGTTTATTGAGTGCAGTAATCCTTGGTTTATTAATAGCAATAATCCTTGGCTTATCGAGTGCAGTAATCCTTGGTTTGCCAAGTGCATAATCCTTGGTTTATTAATAGCAATAATCCTTGGCTTATCGAGTGCAGTAATCCTTGGTTTATTAATAGCAATAATCCTTGGTTTATCGAGTGCATTAATCCTTGGTTTATTAATAGCAATAATCCATGGCTTATTGAGTGCAGTAATCCTTGGTTTATTAATAGCAATAATCCTTGGCTTATCGAGTGCAGTAATCCTTGGTTTGCCAAGAGCAATAGTCCTTGGTTTTTTGAGTGCAGTAATCCTTGGTTTATTAATAGCAATAGTCCTTGGTTTATTGAGTGCAGTAATGCTTGGTTTATTAATAGCAATAATCCTTGGCTTATCGATTGCAGTAATCCTTGGTTTGCCAAGTGCATAATCCTTGGTTTATTAATAGCAATAATCCTTGGTTTATCGAGTGCAGTAATCCTTAGTTTATTAATAGCAATAATCCTTGGCTTATCGAGTGCAGTAATCCTTGGTTTATTAATAGCAATAATCCATGGCTTATCGAGTGCAGTAATCCTTGGTTTGCCAAGAGCAATAGTCCTTGGCTTATCGAGTGCAGTAATCCTTGGTTTGCCAAGAGCAATAGTCCTTGGTTTATTGAGTGCAGTAATCCTTGGTTTATTAATAGCAATAATCCTTGGTTTATCGAGTGCAGTAATCCTTGGTTTATTAATAGCAATAATCCTTGGCTTATCGAGTGCAGTAATCCTTGGTTTATTAATAGCAATAATCCATGGCTTATGAGTGCAGTAATCCTTGGTTTATTAATAGCAATAATCCTTGGCTTATCGAGTGCAGTAATTCATGGTTTATTAATAGCAATAATCCTTGGCTTATCGAGTGCAGTAATCCTTGGTTTATTAATAGCAATAATCCATGGCTTATCGAGTGCAGTAATCCTTGGTTTGCCAAGAGCAATAGTCCTTGGCTTATCGAGTGCAGTAATCCTTGGTTTGCCAAGAGCAATAGTCCTTGGTTTATTGAGTGCAGTAATCCTTGGTTTATTAATAGCAATAGTCCTTGGTTTATTGAGTGCAGTAATCCTTGGTTTATTAATAGCAATAATCCTTGGCTTATCGAGTGCAGTAATCCTTCGTTTGCCAAGTGCATAATCCTTGGTTTATTAATAGCAATAATCCTTGGCTTATCGAGTGCAGTAATCCTTGGTTTATTAATAGCAATAATCCTTGGTTTATCGAGTGCATTAATCCTTGGTTTATTAATAGCAATAATCCTTGGCTTATCGAGTGCAGTAATCCTTGGTTTATTAATAGCAATAATCCTTGGCTTATCGAGTGCAGTAATCCTTGGTTTGCCAAGAGCAATAGTCCTTGGTTTTTTGAGTGCAGTAATCCTTGGTTTATTAATAGCAATAGTCCTTGGTTTATTGAGTGCAGTAATGCTTGGTTTATTAATAGCAATAATCCTTGGCTTATCGATTGCAGTAATCCTTGGTTTGCCAAGTGCATAATCCTTGGTTTATTAATAGCAATAATCCTTGGTTTATCGAGTGCAGTAATCCTTAGTTTATTAATAGCAATAATCCTTGGCTTATCGAGTGCAGTAATCCTTGGTTTATTAATAGCAATAATCCATGGCTTATCGAGTGCAGTAATCCTTGGTTTGCCAAGAGCAATAGTCCTTGGCTTATCGAGTGCAGTAATCCTTGGTTTGCCAAGAGCAATAGTCCTTGGTTTATTGAGTGCAGTAATCCTTGGTTTATTAATAGCAATAGTCCTTGGCTTATCGAGTGCAGTAATCCTTGGTTTATTAATAGCAATAATCCTTGGTTTATCGAGTGCAGTAATCCTTGGTTTATTAATAGCAATAATCCTTGGCTTATCGAGTGCAGTAATCCTTGGTTTATTAATAGCAATAATCCATGGCTTATGAGTGCAGTAATCCTTGGTTTATTAATAGCAATAATCCTTGGCTTATCGAGTGCAGTAATCCTTGGTTTATTAATAGCAATAATCCTTGGCTTATCGAGTGCAGTAATCCTTGGTTTATTAATAGCAATAATCCATGGCTTATCGAGTGCAGTAATCCTTGGTTTGCCAAGAGCAATAATCCTTGGCTTATCGAGTGCAGTATTCCTTGGTTTGCCAAGAGCAATAATCCTTAGCTTATCGAGTGCAGTAATCTAAGTGTTTTTATTTAGTCCTTTAATAAAAGCTTTTAATAAAAAATTTTACACTACTACTTTTAAACTACTTAGATTCGAACCCAGGTCGCTGCATTAGCAGTCTGGTCTGCTCAGCTCTAGGCTAGCTCTCATCGAAGTTATCAGTGAATTTGTACCACTTATATAATTAATTCAACACTCACACCAAGTCAGGTAGAGTAAAAAGTCACGCGAAGCAGTTATGACATAATCAATTTCTTAGGCAAGTCAGTACCAGTGTCTATGAAAGTTAACAATATGGTTACGTAATATAAATTCAGTACTGCACTATACTTTCACCCTCAAAGCTGTGACGCAATTCAATTGAGTGTCAAATTCAGCCAGTACACAGACGATAAATAAAGTGTATTGTGATGCAATCTATTTCAGAATCAGAATTCAACCAGTCAGATTTTTCTCTAGCATTCTTACAATGCATTTCAGGTCGAAAGAGCTGCTTGACCTTTGCAAAAAATCATGTTTTTCGAATATTTAATCCCTTTAACATTGAGAAATTTCTTAGCCAATATGCATGTACCGTCCCGGGAAAATTTCTGATCGAATGGTGCAAGTTTGAAGAAAATCGGTTGAGCCGTTCGGGAGAAAATCAATTACAAGCAAGCAACCAAGCATTTCATTTTTAGTATATTACGAGTGGAACTCCTCCTTCGGAGGAGAAAGGGGAAGAACTCCCATCACCGGAATTCTATTCCCTGTAATATCCATCAACTGAAATTCCATGTCTTTAACCCTATCTTCCAAATCGTCTCCAAATTCTTTACAAAATCTTTCAAAGACCATAGCTCAAAGACTCTCAAGTCTCTCGTATCTCCTCTCTCCTCTCTCTCATCTCATTTCTACCCCTGCTCCCTTATTTATCTCTTCTCCCTCGTCTTTCGTCTGTACCTTCTCCTGTCTTCTGTCTCCTCTCTTCACTCTTATCTCTCCCTCTTCTCTCCTCTCTCATATGTCATCTCTACTCACTTATCTATCGTCTTTCTTAACCCTCTCTCTCTCTTCTCTTTTCTCTTCTCTCTGCTCTCATTTCTCATATTTCATATACGCTCTGACACTACTTTCTTGTCTCCCATCTTTCTTCCTCCTTTTCACTATCCCCTGTCTCTTCTCTTCTCTCTTTTCTATTCTCTCCATTCTCTCTTTTCTCCTTTCCTTGCTCCTTTTATCTCTCTCCTCTCTCCTCACTCTCTTCTCCTTTCGCTTCTCTCTCCTCTCTCTCCTCTCATCTTTACTACCTTATTTATATCTTCTCCCTAGTCTTTCGTCTGTACTCTCTCCTGTCTCCTCTCTCCCCTCCTCTCTCATCCCTCATCTCCTCATCTCACTCTTTCTTTCTCCTCTACTCTCCCCTCTCTTCTATTGCCTCTGTACGCTCTTATCCCTCATCTATTCTCTCTCCTATCATCTCCAATCTGTCATGTCTAATCTCTCCACTCAATTATACTCTGTTTTCTATCATCTCTTCTCTCTTCTCTTTTCAGTCTTCTCTTTACTCTCTTCTCTGACTGATTGAAGATGCCAAATCCATCAAGATCCTCTCCGCGAAGCAAAAATCCTGTCTGTGCAACTAAAAACCATCGAAATCCTCTCAGTGAAACTGGACTCCTTCGAAATCCTCTCCTTGAAACCTGAATCCATCAAAATTGTTTCCATAAAACAGAAATCAATCATAAATTATCTCAGCGAAACAGAAAGCCTCTCCGTGAAGCTGAACATGATCGAAATCCTCTCCGTGAAACTGAACACCATGGAAATCCTTTCGTGAAACTGAACATCATCGAAATCCTCTCCACGAAACAGAAATCTTCTCCGTCAGAATTTAAACATTGAAATCGTCTCTGCTAAACTTGACTTAATCGAATTTTTTCCGTCAAACAACTCAACTCGCCAGATTCATTAGGGTTAGGGTTAGGGTTAGGGTTAGGGTTAGAACTACGCACAGCTTCGTGTTAAAAGGCACAGATAAAAATATTGAACTAATTGAATCAATTCATTGCGCAACCGATTTCACAGTCAGTCAGTATCAGCCTCAGGTAAAGTTAACAAAAACATTGCGCAATCTAAATCAACCCTCCAATACACAGCAGCAGTGAGAAGTTGAACCCTTCCCCCAACAATCTTTGCAGATTAAAGTACAATCTTTGCAGAAAGTTAAAAGTATGGAAATAGTTTTTCAAATGCTGTGCTTTTTCTTTTCATATTTAAAGCAAACAACTTATATCCCCGAACTCAGCGTTGCAAGATCTTTCCAGCAATATAAGTCTCTTCTCTCAAAGTTTAAAACTCGAGGAACAGTTAGCGTTTGAAACTGTCTGATTTATAGCATTGAAGTATCGAGTGTACGTTCACTGCCTGCTTGCAAGATGATGCATTGAATTTCAATGTCCAACAAATACACAGGACTGCCCATTGAAAGGCAGGAAAACTTATCAGTAGCCATATCATTGCGCAATTATCTATAAAGTCAGCCAGTGAGCTAGGGTTGACAAATTGAAATCAAGAAATTTTCTATGACAAATTGCTCTGATGCAGTTGAGATTTCGGAACAGAAAATTATACCATTCTGTTCAGTTTTTCAAACTCTTTCCAACGGTGTGATTCACTTTTCTGTAGCTTGAAAATTAAAAGCAGAAATTAAGGTGCAAGTTTTCCCGTTTCTTACTTGCAGAGCGCAATGTACACTCTGTGATGAGTTAAAAAATCAAGCCATCCATTCTCGCGCAGTGTGCACCTCCACCCCTTTTTAACACTGAGCAAGTAGGCCGCCAATTCTCAAGTGCCGGCGACCCTCCCCCAGCTGAAATGAAATACACTGCAGAGATAGGAGAAAAGTTGTGGCGCAACCATACAAAATAGCGTCAAGTGGGAAGTCCATGGAATGCGATATATAGACATCTGGTCTGGCTGTCTGGTTTGTGCTGTTTTCTGCTTTTTTGAAGCACTTAAAATTGAAATTTGAAAATGAATTTTAAATTGTAGCATCGTCGGGACATTTGACATGTTTTGGTACCGGTTTGAAAGTTGAGTTGCAAGAATCCTAGGAGGAGATCGTCGACAAACCCGGCCCACCGGCCCACCCTACCACCGGACCACGACGTCAGCTTTAGTATATACGAGTGGAACTCCTCCTCTGGAGGAGAAAGGGGAAGAACTCCCATCACCGGAATTCTGAAGGGGAAGAACTCCTATCAGCTGAAATTCAATGAATTGAATCCCATCTTCCAAATCATCTCCAAATCCTCTACAATCTATCAACTCCCATCTCTCATCTCTTGCGCCCTGCGCTCTGATTTTTATTTTTACTCTCTTCTTTCTACTCACTAATTACTCCTCTCTACACTTTCATCTCTCTCATCTCTGATCTTTCATCTCTCTTCTCCCTCCTCTCTCCCTTCTCTCGCTTCTCTCTCTCCTCTATTCCTACTCTTCTCGCTTATCTCTTCTCTCTCATATCTCATTTCTACTCCCTTATTTATCTCTTCTCCCTCGCCTTTCGTCTGTACCCTCTCCTGTCTACTCTCATATCTTCTCTCTTATCTCTCCCCTTTTCTCTCCTCTCTCATATCTCATCTCTACTCACTTATCTATCGTCTCCGCTCTACTTTCTCTCTTCCCTTTTCTCTCTTCTCTCTGCTTTCATTACTCGTATCTCTTATACGCTCTCACCCTCTCCTTTCTTATCTACCATCTTTCTTCCCTTTCTACTGCATCACCTGTCTCCTCTCCTCTCTTTTCTCTCCTCTCCATTCCCTCTTCTCTTATCTCCCCTCATCTCTTCTCTAATCTCTCTTCTCTCCTCTCTCATATCTCTTCTCTACTCACTTATCTATTCTCTCTCCCCTTTTACACTTTCCTATATGCTCTCACTCTCACCCTCTCCTTTCTTATATCCTGTTTTTTTACACTCTTTTCTATCACCTGTCTCCTCTCGTTTCTCTCCTCTCTGCACTCTCATCTTTACCCTCTTCTTTCTCCTCACTACTTTCTTCTCTTGAATCTCTGATCTCTGATCTTTCATCTCTCTCCTCTCACCTCTCACCTCTCTCCTCTCTTTCCTCTCTTCTATTGCCTCTGTACGCTCTTATCCCTCCTTTCTTTTCTCTCCTGTCTCCTCTCTGCTATCTCATATCTCCTCTCTCATATCCTCTCCCTTCATCTCCTCTCTCCTCTTCTCTTTTCTCTTCCTTCGTTCCCGCCTTACTCCCCTCTTCTCTCCCATCTGTCATGTCTAATCTCTCCATTCATTTCTACTCTGTTTTCTATCATCTCATCTCTCTTCTCTTTTCATTCTTCTCTTTACTCTCTTCTCTGACTGATTGAAGATGCCAAATCCATCAAGATCCTCTCCGCGAAGCAGAAAAATCCTGTCCGTGCAACTGAAAACCATCGAAATCCTCTCCGTGAAACTGGACTCCTTCGAAATCCTCTCCTTGAAACTTAAATCCATCAAAATGGTCTCCATAAAACAGAAATCAATCATAAATTATCTCCGCGAAACAGAAATCCTCTCCGTGAAGCTGAACATCATCGAAATCCTCTCCGTGAAACTGAACATCATCGAAATCCTTTCCACGAAAGTGAACGCCATCGAAATCCTCTCCACGAAACAGAAATCCTCTTCGTCAAAATTAAAACATTGAAATCGTCTCCGCTAAACTGGACTCAATCGAATTTTTTCCGTCAAACAACTCAACTCTCCGGATTCATTGGTTAGGGTTAGGGTTAGGGTTAGGGTTAGAACTACGCACAGGTTTGTGTTAAAAGGCACTGATAAAAATATTGAACTAATTGAATCAATTCATTGCGCAACTGATTTCACAGTCAGTCAGTCAATCTAAATCAACCCTCCAATACACAGCAGCAGTGAGAAGTTGAACCCTCCCCCAACTTTATCTATTACGTCTCGCAAAACTGAGTACAATTTTTGCAGAAAGTTAAAAGTATGGAAATAGTTTTTCAAATGCTGTGCTTTTTCTTTTCATATTTAAAGCAAACAACTTATATCCCCGAACTCAGCGTTGCAAGATCTTTCCAGCAATATAAGTTTCTCCTCTCAAAGTTTAAAACTCGAGGAACAGTTAGCGTTTGAAATTTACCGATTTCCCGACTTCTTGCTAGAGAAGCTCGCAAGTTTATTCATTGAATTTCACTGCCCAGCTAATACACAGGGCCGATAATAAAACCAATTGAATCTCGGCACAGTTCTATCTATCTTTTTACACTGTACAACAGCTATGTACACTCAGTCCAAGCCCAACCCCCGTTACGGGGGAAGCATTAAATTTAACTCAACCCGCCAACACGCGGGGGGTTTTATTTGCATTGAACGTAGAACACGCGCACCCACCACCCCTCAATACACAGCGGCCCGCGGGCGGAGGTTGGGGTGGCTATTTTTACAAACTGGCTGAAGCCCCAGGCAGAGTGGCAAAAGAAGGTTATTGGGGGTCAAAAAAGCAGTTTACACTGCGGTGATTCATTTATTTAATCTCAATATTATCTCCAGCCAATCACTCAATATGAAAATCAGTCTATAGCCCATGCACCTCCCCAAATGCACAGGGAGAGTCTAGGCTTGTGCATTGCACAGTCAGAATTGAAATTAATGAAACCCCTCCCCAGCCACTTAACGTTTTCACAATTGAAATCAAGAAATTTTCTATGACAAATTGCTCTGATGCAGTTGAGATTTCGGAACAGAAAATTATACCATTCTGTTCAGTTTTTCAAACTCTTTCCAACGGTGTGATTCACTTTTCTGTAGCTTGAAAATTAAAAGCAGAAATTAAGGTGCAAGTTTTCCCGTTTCTTACTTGCAGAGCGCAATGTACACTCTGTGATGAGTTAAAAAATCAAGCCATCCATTCTCGCGCAGTGTGCACCTCCACCCCTTTTTAACACTGAGCAAGTAGGCCGCCAATTCTCAAGTGCCGGCGACCCTCCCCCAGCTGAAATGAAATACACTGCAGAGATAGGAGAAAAGTTGTGGCGCAACCATACAAAATAGCGTCAAGTGGGAAGTCCATGGAATGCGATATATAGACATCTGGTCTGGCTGTCTGGTTTGTGCTGTTTTCTGCTTTTTTGAAGCACTTAAAATTGAAATTTGAAAATGAATTTTAAATTGTAGCATCGTCGGGACATTTGACATGTTTTGGTACCGGTTTGAAAGTTGAGTTGCAAGAATCCTAGGAGGAGATCGTCGACAAACCCGGCCCACCGGCCCACCCTACCACCGGACCACGACGTCAGCTTTAGTATATACGAGTGGAACTCCTCCTTCGGAGGAGAAAGGGGAAGAACTCCCATCACCGGAATTCTATTCCCTGTAATATCCATCAACTGAAATTCCATGTCTTTAACCCTATCTTCCAAATCGTCTCCAAATTCTTTACAAAATCTTTCAAAGACCATAGCTCAAAGACTCTCAAGTCTCTCGTATCTCCTCTCTCCTCTCTCTCATCTCATTCTACCCCTGCTCCCTTATTTATCTCTTCTCCCTCGTCTTTCGTCTGTACCTTCTCCTGTCTTCTGTCTCCTCTCTTCACTCTTATCTCTCCCTCTTCTCTCCTCTCTCATATGTCATCTCTACTCACTTATCTATCGTCTCTCTTAACCCTCTCTCTCTCTTCTCTTTTCTCTTCTCTCTGCTCTCATTTCTCATATTTCATATACGCTCTGACACTACTTTCTTGTCTCCCATCTTTCTTCCTCCTTTTCACTATCCCCTGTCTCTTCTCTTCTCTCTTTTCTATTCTCTCCATTCTCTCTTTTCTCCTTTCCTTGCTCCTTTTATCTCTCTCCTCTCTCCTCACTCTCTTCTCCTTTCGCTTCTCTCTCCTCTCTCTCCTCTCATCTTTACTACCTTATTTATATCTTCTCCCTAGTCTTTCGTCTGTACTCTCTCCTGTCTCCTCTCTCCCCTCCTCTCTCATCCCTCATCTCCTCATCTCACTCTTTCTTTCTCCTCTACTCTCCCCTCTCTTCTATTGCCTCTGTACGCTCTTATCCCTCATCTATTCTCTCTCCTATCATCTCCAATCTGTCATGTCTAATCTCTCCACTCAATTATACTCTGTTTTCTATCATCTCTTCTCTCTTCTCTTTTCAGTCTTCTCTTTACTCTCTTCTCTGACTGATTGAAGATGCCAAATCCATCAAGATCCTCTCCGCGAAGCAAAAATCCTGTCTGTGCAACTAAAAACCATCGAAATCCTCTCAGTGAAACTGGACTCCTTCGAAATCCTCTCCTTGAAACCTGAATCCATCAAAATTGTTTCCATAAAACAGAAATCAATCATAAATTATCTCAGCGAAACAGAAAGCCTCTCCGTGAAGCTGAACATGATCGAAATCCTCTCCGTGAAACTGAACACCATGGAAATCCTTTCGTGAAACTGAACATCATCGAAATCCTCTCCACGAAACAGAAATCTTCTCCGTCAGAATTTAAACATTGAAATCGTCTCTGCTAAACTTGACTTAATCGAATTTTTTCCGTCAAACAACTCAACTCGCCAGATTCATTAGGGTTAGGGTTAGGGTTAGGGTTAGGGTTAGAACTACGCACAGCTTCGTGTTAAAAGGCACAGATAAAAATATTGAACTAATTGAATCAATTCATTGCGCAACCGATTTCACAGTCAGTCAGTATCAGCCTCAGGTAAAGTTAACAAAAACATTGCGCAATCTAAATCAACCCTCCAATACACAGCAGCAGTGAGAAGTTGAACCCTTCCCCCAACAATCTTTGCAGATTAAAGTACAATCTTTGCAGAAAGTTAAAAGTATGGAAATAGTTTTTCAAATGCTGTGCTTTTTCTTTTCATATTTAAAGCAAACAACTTATTTCCCCGAACTCAGCGTTGCAAGATCTTTCCAGCAATATAAGTCTCTTCTCTCAAAGTTTAAAACTCGAGGAACAGTTAGCGTTTGAAACTGTCTGATTTATAGCATTGAAGTATCGAGTGTACGTTCACTGCCTGCTTGCAAGATGATGCATTGAATTTCAATGTCCAACAAATACACAGGACTGCCCATTGAAAGGCAGGAAAACTTATCAGTAGCCATATCATTGCGCAATTATCTATAAAGTCAGCCAGTGAGCTAGGGTTGACAAATTGAAATCAAGAAATTTTCTATGACAAATTGCTCTGATGCAGTTGAGATTTCGGAACAGAAAATTATACCATTCTGTTCAGTTTTTCAAACTCTTTCCAACGGTGTGATTCACTTTTCTGTAGCTTGAAAATTAAAAGCAGAAATTAAGGTGCAAGTTTTCCCGTTTCTTACTTGCAGAGCGCAATGTACACTCTGTGATGAGTTAAAAAATCAAGCCATCCATTCTCGCGCAGTGTGCACCTCCACCCCTTTTTAACACTGAGCAAGTAGGCCGCCAATTCTCAAGTGCCGGCGACCCTCCCCCAGCTGAAATGAAATACACTGCAGAGATAGGAGAAAAGTTGTGGCGCAACCATACAAAATAGCGTCAAGTGGGAAGTCCATGGAATGCGATATATAGACATCTGGTCTGGCTGTCTGGTTTGTGCTGTTTTCTGCTTTTTTGAAGCACTTAAAATTGAAATTTGAAAATGAATTTTAAATTGTAGCATCGTCGGGACATTTGACATGTTTTGGTACCGGTTTGAAAGTTGAGTTGCAAGAATCCTAGGAGGAGATCGTCGACAAACCCGGCCCACCGGCCCACCCTACCACCGGACCACGACGTCAGCTTTAGTATATAGACGAGTGGAACTCCTCCTTCGGAGGAGATAGGGGAAGAACTCCCATCACCGGAATTCTGAAGGGGAAGAACTCCTATCAGCTGAAATTCAATGAATTGAATCCCATCTTCCAAATCATCTCCAAATCCTCTACAATCTATCAACTCCCATCTCTCATCTCTTGCGCCCTGCGCTCTGATTTTTATTTTTACTCTCTTCTTTCTCCTCACTAATTACTCCTCTCTACACTTTCATCTCTCTCCTCTCTGATCTTTCATCTCTCTTCTCCCTCCTCTCTCCCTTCTCTCGCTTCTCTCTCTCCTCTATTCCTACTCTTCTCGCTTATCTCTTCTCTCTCATATCTCATCTCTACTCCCTTATTTATCTCTTCTCCCTCGCCTTTCGTCTGTACCCTCTCCTGTCTACTCTCATATCTTCTCTCTTATCTCTCCCCTTTTCTCTCCTCTCTCATATCTCATCTCTACTCACTTATCTATCGTCTCCGCTCTACTTTCTCTCTTCCCTTTTCTCTCTTCTCTCTGCTTTCAGTACTCGTATCTCTTATACGCTCTCACCCTCTCCTTTCTTATCTACCATCTTTCTTCCCTTTCTACTGCATCACCTGTCTCCTCTCCTCTCTTTTCTCTCCTCTCCATTCCCTCTTCTCTCCTCTTATCTCCCCTCATCTCTTCTCTAATCTCTCCTCTCTCCTCTCTCATATCTCTTCTCTACTCACTTATCTATTCTCTCTCCCCTTTTACACTTTCCTATATGCTCTCACTCTCACCCTCTCCTTTCTTATATCCTGTTTTTTTACACTCTTTTCTATCACCTGTCTCCTCTCGTTTCTCTCCTCTCTGCACTCTATCTTTACCCTCTTCTTTCTCCTCACTACTTTCTTCTCTTGAATCTCTGATCTCTGATCTTTCATCTCTCTCCTCTCACCTCTCACCTCTCACCTCTCTTCTCTCTTTCCTCTCTTTTTTGCCTCTGTACGCTCTTATCCCTCCTTTCTTTTCTCTCCTGTCTCCTCTCTGCTATCTCATATCTCCTCTCTCATATCCTCTCCCTTCATCTCCTCTCTCCTCTTCTCTTTTCTCTTCCTTCGTTCCCGCCTTACTCCCCTCTTCTCTCCCATCTGTCATGTCTAATCTCTCCATTCATTTCTACTCTGTTTTCTATCATCTCATCTCTCTTCTCTTTTCATTCTTCTCTTTACTCTCTTCTCTGACTGATTGAAGATGCCAAATCCATCAAGATCCTCTCCGCGAAGCAGAAAAATCCTGTCCGTGCAACTGAAAACCATCGAAATCCTCTCCGTGAAACTGGACTCCTTCGAAATCCTCTCCTTGAAACTTAAATCCATCAAAATGGTCTCCATAAAACAGAAATCAATCATAAATTATCTCCGCGAAACAGAAATCCTCTCCGTGAAGCTGAACATCATCGAAATCCTCTCCGTGAAACTGAACATCATCGAAATCCTTTCCACGAAAGTGAACGCCATCGAAATCCTCTCCACGAAACTGAACACCATCGAAATCCTCTCCACGAAACAGAAATCCTCTTCGTCAAAATTAAAACATTGAAATCGTCTCCGCTAAACTGGACTCAATCGAATTTTTTCCGTCAAACAACTCAACTCTCCGGATTCATTGGTTAGGGTTAGGGTTAGGGTTAGGGTTAGAACTACGCACAGGTTTGTGTTAAAAGGCACTGATAAAAATATTGAACTAATTGAATCAATTCATTGCGCAACTGATTTCACAGTCAGTCAGTCAATCTAAATCAACCCTCCAATACACAGCAGCAGTGAGAAGTTGAACCCTCCCCCAACTTTATCTATTACGTCTCGCAAAACTGAGTACAATTTTTGCAGAAAGTTAAAAGTATGGAAATAGTTTTTCAAATGCTGTGCTTTTTCTTTTCATATTTAAAGCAAACAACTTATATCCCCGAACTCAGCGTTGCAAGATCTTTCCAGCAATATAAGTTTCTCCTCTCAAAGTTTAAAACTCGAGGAACAGTTAGCGTTTGAAATTTACCGATTTCCCGACTTCTTGCTAGAGAAGCTCGCAAGTTTATTCATTGAATTTCACTGCCCAGCTAATACACAGGGCCGATAATAAAACCAATTGAATCTCGGCACAGTTCTATCTATCTTTTTACACTGTACAACAGCTATGTACACTCAGTCCAAGCCCAACCCCCCGTTACGGGGGAAGCATTAAATTTAACTCAACCCGCCAACACGCGGGGGTTTTATTTGCATTGAACGTAGAACACGCGCACCCACCACCCCTCAATACACAGCGGCCCGCGGGCGGAGGTTGGGGTGGCTATTTTTACAAACTGGCTGAAGCCCCAGGCAGAGTGGCAAAAGAAGGTTATTGGGGGTCAAAAAAGCAGTTTACACTGCGGTGATTCATTTATTTAATCTCAATATTATCTCCAGCCAATCACTCAATATGAAAATCAGTCTATAGCCCATGCACCTCCCCAAATGCACAGGGAGAGTCTAGGCTTGTGCATTGCACAGTCAGAATTGAAATTAATGAAACCCCTCCCCAGCCACTTAACGTTTTCACAATTGAAATCAAGAAATTTTCTATGACAAATTGCTCTGATGCAGTTGAGATTTCGGAACAGAAAATTATACCATTCTGTTCAGTTTTTCAAACTCTTTCCAACGGTGTGATTCACTTTTCTGTAGCTTGAAAATTAAAAGCAGAAATTAAGGTGCAAGTTTTCCCGTTTCTTACTTGCAGAGCGCAATGTACACTCTGTGATGAGTTAAAAAATCAAGCCATCCATTCTCGCGCAGTGTGCACCTCCACCCCTTTTTAACACTGAGCAAGTAGGCCGCCAATTCTCAAGTGCCGGCGACCCTCCCCCAGCTGAAATGAAATACACTGCAGAGATAGGAGAAAAGTTGTGGCGCAACCATACAAAATAGCGTCAAGTGGGAAGTCCATGGAATGCGATATATAGACATCTGGTCTGGCTGTCTGGTTTGTGCTGTTTTCTGCTTTTTTGAAGCACTTAAAATTGAAATTTGAAAATGAATTTTAAATTGTAGCATCGTCGGGACATTTGACATGTTTTGGTACCGGTTTGAAAGTTGAGTTGCAAGAATCCTAGGAGGAGATCGTCGACAAACCCGGCCCACCGGCCCACCCTACCACCGGACCACGACGTCAGCTTTAGTATATACGAGTGGAACTCCTCCTTCGGAGGAGAAAGGGGAAGAACTCCCATCACCGGAATTCCATTCCCTGTAATATCCATCAACTGAAATTCCATGTCTTTAACCCTATCTTCCAAATCGTCTCCAAATTCTTTACAAAATCTTTCAAAGACCATAGCTCAAAGACTCTCAAGTCTCTCATATCTCCTCTCTCCTCTCTCTCATCTCATCTCTACCCCTGCTCCCTTATTTATCTCTTCTCCCTCGTCTTTCGTCTGTACCTTCTCCTGTCTTCTGTCTCCTCTCTTCACTCTTATCTCTCCCTCTTCTCTCCTCTCTCATATGTCATCTCTACTCACTTATCTATCGTCTCTCTTAACCCTCTCTCTCTCTTCTCTTTTCTCTTCTCTCTGCTCTCATTTCTCATATTTCATATACGCTCTGACACTACTTTCTTGTCTCCCATCTTTCTTCCTCCTTTCCACTATCCCCTGTCTCTTCTCTTCTCTCTTTTCTATTCTCTCCATTCTCTCTTTTCTCCTTTCCTTGCTCCTTTCATCTCTCTCCTCTCTCCTCACTCTCTTCTCCTTTCGCTTCTCTCTCCTCTCTCTCCTCTCATCTTTACTACCTTATTTATATCTTCTCCCTAGTCTTTCGTCTGTACTCTCTCCTGTCTCCTCTCTCCCCTGCTCTCTCATCCCTCATCTCCTCATCTCACTCTTTCTTTCTCCTCTACTCTCCCCTCTCTTCTATTGCCTCTGTACGCTCTTATCCCTCATCTATTCTCTCTCCTATCATCTCCAATCTGTCATGTCTAATATCTCCACTCAATTATACTCTGTTTTCTATCATCTCTTCTCTCTTCTCTTTTCAGTCTTCTCTTTACTCTCTTCTCTGACTGATTGAAGATGCCAAATCCATCAAGATCCTCTCCGCGAAGCAAAAATCCTGTCTGTGCAACTAAAAACCATCGAAATCCTCTCAGTGAAACTGGACTCCTTCGAAATCCTCTCCTTGAAACTTAAATCCATCAAAATTGTTTCCATAAAACAGATATCAATCATAAATTATCTCCGCGAAACAGAAAGCCTCTCCGTGAAGCTGAACATGATCGAAATCCTCTCCGTGAAACTGAACACCATGGAAATCCTTTCGTGAAACTGAACATCATCGAAATCCTCTCCACGAAACAGAAATCTTCTCCGTCAGAATTTAAACATTGAAATCGTCTCCGCTAAACTTGACTTAATCGAATTTTTTCCGTCAAACAACTCAACTCGCCAGATTCATTAGGGTTAGGGTTAGGGTTAGGGTTAGGGTTAGAACTACGCACAGCTTCGTGTTAAAAGGCACAGATAAAAATATTGAACTAATTGAATCAATTCATTGCGCAACCGATTTCACAGTCAGTCAGTATCAGCCTCAGGTAAAGTTAACAAAAACATTGCGCAATCTAAATCAACCCTCCAATACACAGCAGCAGTGAGAAGTTGAACCCTCCCCCCAACAATCTTTGCAGATTAAAGTACAATCTTTGCAGAAAGTTAAAAGTATGGAAATAGTTTTTCAAATGCTGTGCTTTTTCTTTTCATATTTAAAGCAAACAACTTATATCCCCGAACTCAGCGTTGCAAGATCTTGCCAGCAATATAAGTTTCTCCTCTCAAAGTTTAAAACTCGAGGAACAGTTAGCGTTTGAAACTGTCTGATTTATAGCATTGAAATATCGAGTGTACGTTCACTGCCTGCTTGCAAGATGATGCATTGAATTTCAATGTCCAACAAATACACAGGACTGCCCATTGAAAGGCAGGAAAACTTATCAGTAGCCATATCATTGCGCAATTATCTATAAAGTCAGCCAGTGAGCCAGGGTTGACAAATTGAAATCAAGAAATTTTCTATGACAAATTGCTCTGATGCAGTTGAGATTTCGGAACAGAAAATTATACCATTCTGTTCAGTTTTTCAAACTCTTTCCAACGGTGTGATTCACTTTTCTGTAGCTTGAAAATTAAAAGCAGAAATTAAGGTGCAAGTTTTCCCGTTTCTTACTTGCAGAGCGCAATGTACACTCTGTGATGAGTTAAAAAAATCAAGCCATCCATTCTCGCGCAGTGTGCACCTCCACCCCTTTTTAACACTGAGCAAGTAGGCCGCCAATTCTCAAGTGCCGGCGACCCTCCCCCAGCTGAAATGAAATACACTGCAGAGATAGGAGAAAAGTTGTGGCGCAACCATACAAAATAGCGTCAAGTGGGAAGTCCATGGAATGCGATATATAGACATCTGGTCTGGCTGTCTGGTTTGTGCTGTTTTCTGCTTTTTTGAAGCACTTAAAATTGAAATTTGAAAATGAATTTTAAATTGTAGCATCGTCGGGACATTTGACATGTTTTGGTACCGGTTTGAAAGTTGAGTTGCAAGAATCCTAGGAGGAGATCGTCGACAAACCCGGCCCACCGGCCCACCCTACCACCGGACCACGACGTCAGCTTTAGTATATAGAGAAGAGAGAGAAGTTTCGGGATCTGCTCACGTCCCAATGCGAATAATGTAAATATCTGAGTCTACCATAAATAGCGCGTCTTGATATATGGAAATCGCTGTCATACATTTATGAACTCATCAATGTGTGGCCCGGGACATGTCTATGGTCTAACCTTTGGGGGGGGGTCGAAAAAAAACCATTTAAAGATCTTAAGCTTGCGAGTCTGTGTGACTTATCAGCCATGCTTGTGAGTTGTGACGTGAGTCTATGAAGTTCTGATGTTGACTGTATGGTGTGCAAACTATACACTGTACACGGTGTGTACATGTTATAATCCATGCGATCCCGGGATTTTTGCGACCCCTGGTTTCTGAGCAACACCTGCCGCTGTGCTGCAACTGGAGACGTGCCTGCCGTACAAGAACCAACTGAACGCTGTCGAACTGCTAAAAGCTGAAACGTTCAATTTTCCAACCCGAAACCGGTGGTGAACTTTTTTCACATCTCAGTCCCAAAGTGACATAATTGACACCACGCGTCCAGGGTCCTTGTCTCAACTGAACTGTAGGTGGTGAAATTTGCGTCACAAGGCCCAGCTTAGGCTGGTAAAAACTGCAGAGAGTGGAGAGTTATCGATCTGCCACTTGTATGCTGACCACTGGTTTTGGGGTGGGCTGATTTTAGTTTATTTCTTGCAATTACTGCATGTCTCCTGCTTTTTATAAGGAAAAGGAAGATTAATATGTCGATGCCGCGTGACTTGTGCCATAGACTATTTTATCACAAAGCATCGATATATTAAGTGTAATTGTAATCTCAATAGTATATTTCATAGACATGCGGCTTCGCTTCTTACACGCTGCACTGAATGGCCGTCACCCATAGAGAATTTTCCTTTCACACTGACTGTAAGACTATAAGAAAGGAAAGGAGTAATCTAAGATTGAGATAGCAAATAGAACTTTAGAATGGAGCCCGCTCTAAAGGACCCTGGATATCGCGGTACCTTCGATTTGGCAGTCGACGAGATGCCGAGATGCGGCAAATGTCACAGAGTCTGTCGCTGTGTCGCTGCATTCCGATGGCAAGAATCTGGTATCAGCCCGCAAGAAAGATCCCGCATGTATGCCAATAGCTGCCAGGCAAGAAGGCGCGGTTGTTTCAACTATCGAGTCAGTGACAATTGGTCAGTCAATCAATACATGTACCGCCTGCCACTGTTACACGGATTCGTGTACGATTGGCAATCGACCTATATTGTGTTCAATTTCCACTGACAACTCTACGACTGAGTGTTTCGTGGTTAGAGACATGGATGATGGAATCACTGATTTACATTGTGAGCTTACTATCTATGAACGGTGTTGAATTTGCTCTGTTTATATAATCAGTTTACTTGCATCCTGAAAAAAGAAATATACGTCGTACTTTGGTCAGCGTGTAATCGACGCAGTTGTCTATGGTCCAGACACTGCGTTTCTTACACGCTGACCTGCGTTTTGTTCACGCTGCTCGCCCGCGCTTTGTGTAATGTGTTTAAACCATAGACAACTGCGTTTCTTACACAGTAACAAGTCATTGACATATGGCCAAGCATTCTTAAATTGCTGACACTATTCATTGTCTATGGCCAAAAAGCAATCCTTCACCAATAACGCGACTGTGCAGTAAATCCCAAGCCGTTGCTGTAAATTCCACCCACCGTGCTGTAAATTCCCGCACGTATTCAACTTATTAAATTTATTTAAGTCAATAGATGAACAAGTGCACATTAAAAAGTGCAACGACAAACAAAGCAAAGTTTTTATGGCAAACCTAGTACATCAAGAACACACCTGTTAGTTGCGGCGTCTTTCACATCTTTCCAAATGTCGCAGGAGCATAAGCCTTTCCATCACGCCTCTTCAATGTCCCGTAGAAATAGCGCAGGGCATTATGCAGATCCTCCTTCGTACAGGAAGTCTCTTCGAACTTCATGGCCGGATATGCAGATACAAACTTCCGAAAGAGGCCCAAGTAGAGAACTTCTTGTCGCTTTGTCCCTTCAACACAGTTGATCTTCTCAAGTTCCTGCAAATCTACGTCCAACTGCGTCAGTGCAGATTCTTCCTGGCCAGGTCCATCGATCTCCGGTAACAATTCGAAGAGTTTGTTGCTCACCTCGTGGAGATCTTCGGTAAAATCGTCAGCGACACCCAGTTGCTCGTCAACCAGTGCCATCACTTCCTGCCAGGCCAAAGCCTGATCAATCTCCGTAGACGTAAGACCAGAAATCATTTCATTCGGAAATTTAGAGTAGTCAATTAGTCTAATGATTCGAGACATTTTCGGTTGTATTTCTTCTCTCGTCTCTACTTTCTGGCCAAACCTAAATTTCACTTATCCCTCTTATAGTCCATGCGTGCGGTAAATTCCAATCTATATATGTCTATGGCTAAAACCAGAAGAATGCTTTGCCCATAAATCAATGAATCTATCACCTAGAGATAAATCTACCATTTAACACACGCACTGCGAGCGTACACCTTTTTGCGTTCTAATTCGATAAAACTGCATTCAATTTCGGAAAAAAACTGGCTTTCATTTTCGGCATCAGCTACGGCCGCACATCCAAACTGCATTCGAGTTCGACAAACCGAGAAACAATTTCGGCAAACTGCATTCAATTTCGGTAACTCGAGTTTCTATTTAGACAAACTGATATTCAAATTCGGCAAACTGCATTCAACTTCGGCAGCCAGCCGAAATTCCATAGACAGCTCAGACACAGACTGTCTATGGAAATAAGCGCATCTAAACCCAAAAATGATTTTCAATTTCGGCAAACTGCACTCAATTTCGACAGCGCCAATCTAAGAAGGGAATAAAGACAGAAGAGAGGATTTCTTAGATTCTGAACAAGTACTGCATTTGGAGTACAGTTAAGGTGTAATTGAACACGCAAAAACCTGTGCACTCATCAGCAAGCAAGTTTGGATGTACGGCCGTAGCTGATGCCGAAAATGAAAGTCAGTTTGCCAAAATTGAATGCAGTTTTATCGAAAAAGAACGCAAAAAGGTGTAGCGAGATACAATGTCTCACTTCACGGTAATAAACCCCTGCTTAATTAATGGCTGGTCATTAACTGAGTCTTGTTTCGACCACAGACAATTCAATCAATGCAGATACTACCATGGAGGAAAGAATAGAATGGAGTGCTAATCTGAGCCATTTATTTTTATCTCT
The DNA here is from genome assembly GCA_002269645.1 of Macrostomum lignano. Lineage (NCBI taxonomy): Eukaryota > Metazoa > Platyhelminthes > Macrostomidae > Macrostomum > Macrostomum lignano. The sequence continues at coordinate 18,412 of NIVC01001394.1, read as the reverse complement.
GGCCAACCATTTCAAAAGTCAATAATACTGAGCTAGAATTTACTGCGCACTCTCAAAGGTTGCGACTTTTCAATGTTGTTGAGTATATACTGCCGAGCATGGGCAATCCATTGGCCATTAGACGCAGAGAAGCAGGAGTGAGTGAACGTGGTCTTTCGGCAGCAGGGCTACCACTGGAATTGCCTACTTTTAGAAGATAAAAGAAAATATAGCCACTTTTATCTATGGCAAAAAGCTTCTTTGTTTTATACTTGATGCATTTCATTGATATTCTCGAAATCCCTACTATAAGTAATAAAAATCATACCACTAACTATAATGTACTCGAAGGAACAAAAAAGTACTAAATTCTCGAACTTTCAGCCATGGACAATAATACAATAGCTTAAAAGAATGAAATACAGGCTAGTCGGGCCCGTCTGTAGGATATATATTAGAGACTAAACCGGCTTAGAATATTTAGCACTACAAGTCCCAATTCTTACTCTCTTAGCAGACGCATTGTGTCCCATTGCAATCCTTTCGATCAACTCTCACGGATCAATTAACTGCATAGCATAATAGCTCATTCAACAGTTGAAGGATTTTTCATCAGTAAGTATAGGTGAGTCATCATGTCTGAGTCGTCAGTGCATGCACTTGTAACCTTGGTGTACTTTTATCTTACTAAGTTGTATTTGTTGTCCAAAACAGAAGCTGTTTTGCTAATTGGAAGGTGATAAACAGCTAGTAAGTCTTCCATGGCGGCCTTATTGTACAATGAATGTACCAGCGCTATAGGCCAATTAGCGATAAGAAATGACCTAATTAAGCTAGTGTACACAGAGTCAATAGAGCTATTCAATTTATAGCACTTCACATTCTAGTCGGCTGACAATTATCGATCCGCCCCGATTCAGTTCAGAACTGTGTAGACCTGCAAGCCAAGCCGATTCAATTAATTATAAAACACACCTCTGGCCTAGACAGGCCAATCAGAACTGCCCAATTTATTATTGCGAAATAGAGGCGCAACTAAGCTACGAATTAGGCTTAAGCGCAGTGCACAACAGTCTGAACTTTGTGAGTTAGTCTCTCTGCCACACCCCGACTGGAAGCCAAGCCGCTGTCTATATAACCAGGCCAGACTCGCTGGCTGTCTCTTCACTGCCACTTCAATAACATTTTGACGCTTCCTGTCTGCAGATTGTCCTGTTTTCTCCTTTCTCTTCTCAGAGCAAACTTGATTAAGATGTCCGCCCTCTATCCGAGCAACGTGTTCAAGTCGTTCGAGTATCCGAACCGGATGCAGAGCATCTTCGAGGACTTCAACGACCTGTTCAGCGATGCCCTGTTCCACCCGTTCTACGAGCTGGAGCGCAACCTGCAGCCCAAGCGTCACCGGGCCGCCCATCACCGCTACTTCAGCACCGCCGTCAAGCTGAGCGACTTCCGCGCTGACGAGGTGGCCGTCAAGGTAGAGGATCGCAAGGTGCGCATTCACGCCAAGCGCCAGGAAGGCGAAGACATGTCCGAGGTGCGCAAGACCGTCGCCCTTCCGGAGGATGTGGACGCTGACAAAGTGGAGACTCGCATGACCAAGGAGGGCTTCCTCGTCGTGCGGGCGCCCTACATCCGCGCTGAAAAGAGCGGCAGCGGCGACGCCAGCAACGCCCTGGCCCAGCTGGGCGCTAACAGCTGGGACGAGATGCGTAGCCTGCTGCGCGGTCCGGGCATCACCTCCGTGCACGAGCAGCTGGTGAAGGACGAGAAGACCGGCGAGACTCGCTTCCAGGTCACCGTGCCGGTTCGCGACTTCCACCCGGAAGAGGTTACAGTGCGCCAGGTCGGCGACAGAGTTGTCGTCCGCGCCGAGCATCGCGACGAGCGTGAAGGCCAGCTGGTGCACCGCAGCATGCACCGCGAGTTCACCCTGCCGCAGGGCGTCGACCGGGAGCGTCTGGTCAGCCGGCTGACCGATTGCGGCACCCTGCAGATCGAGGCGCCGGCGCCGAATCTGGCGCTGCCGGAGCCGCGCGACATTCCGGTGGAGAACAAGATGGAAGTGACCGAGAAGTGAACGGAGAATCAGCGGCGAGACGCAGTCGGGACACTTGCAGTTGTTGGCAAACTAGAATTCCCAATACGGACTTAAGCGCAGGCTGGGCTGGGCCAATTCCCATTTCTTCCCCAATACTTGCCATTTTTCATAAGTCAATATTCCTCTTGGAAAATACTCCGCACTCTCTAAAATAACATTTTTTAATTCCTCATTGGCAAGCAGAGTAGTTGTTGTTGTGACGTTCTGATTCGCAAAATAAATAGACCAAGTATATATCAGCACATAGGTTGTTCATGTAGCCTTATTTCGAAAAAAATGCAGCGTCTTTATTTAATTTTATTTACACTTCAAAGCGGTTGAAAGCGGTTGCAATATTTTCACACTCGTTGATTGGCTTGTGCAGTTAAATATGTGGCTGGCAAATGATTCGAATTCGCTTTTAAACTACAAACTGAGATTCATACTCGGCAACAGTCAAAAGTTCCACCCTACAAGCGAGATAAATTTATCTCTTACTTATTGCGAGTGACTCAACTTACGGCACGCTGGAAGACTGGATCTGCTTAATGGTACCATTACGCCGCCACACCGAGCCGATGCTGTTTGTCAACTGGAAGAACAGCTACAGCTGCGCACTCTGCACTTGCCTTCCCGGTTCCCAATCCCATCGAGCATGTCTGGGACTATGACCTTTGTGCCCGCTCGCACAAAGGTAATGGCTACGCGGCTTCAGCTTACGCAATTGCTGCCGTGAAAGAATCTGTCTATGCTCTCTGATTTCTCATTAACGCCCTTAAAGCATGGGTATTAATGTACTATTCGAAAAGAGAATTCACCACAGAATGTTGCGGAGCTGCGTCATGCCATTGAAAACGCTTGGCAGCAGCTTCCCCAAGACTTTCTGTGCCGCCTCATCCTGGGGATGCCCCGCAGAGTCGCCGCATGCACTTCTGCGTGCGAGGGGATCTCTCACGCGTTATTAAGCATCGCGATTCTAACTGCATATTGCATAATAAATAAACTGTTGATTTTGTGCGACTGACGTTTATTATTGATTCAATCAACTTTCCCTTCCAAGTTGCGTAACCGGGGGGTGTTTCTCGAAACTCACGTAAGTTCTATGGTAAGTTAGATCGTAAGAAAGAAATTTACGTGTAGCGTAAGTTTGCTCGTAAGATGCTTTCTCAAAACTCACTTAGACTTTGCGTGGCTTACGCTGTTAGTAAGTCGTATCTGAAACGAAAAGTTGCATGTCTATGGTCATATAAATCTGCAAATATCTTTACTTAGTCTATCGTAAGTTGCTTTCGAGAAAGACCCACCTTCGATAAAGTTTAACTTGACTTGGCTTGACTAAAGCTTCACGTACTATGCGATTAGTGCTTATGTGCGTCTTACGACTGATACCGAGCAGTCGTAGGGTTAAGATCAATCTTACGAAAGACCAAAGACATACGAACGTTTCGAGAAACAGTCTTTTGCGCAAAGTTACGAACTCGTAAAGTTGCGATCAATCTTACGCATAGCTAACTTGCGAGCCCTTCGAGCAACCCGTAAGTGTAGCTTACCCAACTTACGTCTATGGTCGATCGTAAGTTGCTTTCGAGAAAGACCCCCCCGGAGGGTTTAATTGTGAGTGAGAAGTTGTCGCAATAAGTGAGAAAATTTTCATCTCGCTTGGAGGGTGGAATTTTTTACTGTTGCTAAGTATATTTTTGGGCAATCAAATGAATGATGTCGGAGCAAGAATTAGAATCTTGTTCACAGCACGGACTCCTTCTGAACCACCCGTCCCTCTGTCGAGCTCTCCCTGTCCTCTGTCGTAATACTCTGACGCTCCTGATGCTGATGAGCGGCATTTCTGATGCTGGGGTGCATGTATAGAATCTCTGGCTGCTGCGGGCCGCGGACCCAGTGGCTGCTTGCCGTTGCTGGGGGAATACTGTCGGCAGACTCTCCCAAGGAGGCCTGTTCTTCACCAGCTGCAGTCGTGAGCGGTGGTGGTGGTGGCGGCGGCGGCGGCGGCGGCGGCGGCGGCGGCGGCGGCGGCGGCACTGGCAGGTCATCCTGGAAGTGGACCAAGCCCGCGTGACGATGAGATCTCGGGCGACGCTTTCCAGCGGCAGTCTGGCACGACGATGTCGAAAACGATGCTGATGACGCCGGCTGCTGATCCTGCAGCTGCTGCTGCGAGTGGTGCCGCTTCTGACTGTGAACAACCTGCTGGCACTGGTGCAGGGCAGGCTGAGACTGGCGGGCGCAGTTCGAGTCCCGCCTCTCGGAGACTGCGACTTCGTGCAGCGGCAGAAGTTTTTGTGCAATCTCCCCCTGATTACTGTATATACGGTAGATGGGAGCAGAGGAAGGAGTCTTATTACATGTAATGCTAAATCAATTACTCAGAAGTACGAGTAAACATATTGTCATTAGTGTATTGGATTGATCCATTCTAGGTCTTATAAAAACAGCCAGAAAAGGTGAAGCAAATTCTGAATAGAACACTACATATGGTTTCCAAGGTTTTCCAACATGTATGTATTTTTAGTATTATGGATACTAGCAATCTAGTGCCCCTTCGAAGCGCCGCGTAAGCAAGAGATGAAAATTGTTTATGTGAATCTTGCCTTGACATCTCAGCATTTCCCCCCCAAGCCTTGACATCTCAGCATTCCCCCCCAAGCCTTGCCATCTCAGCAATCCCCCCAAACCTTGTCATCTAAGCAATTCCCCCCTTAAGCCTTGCCATCTCAGCAATTCCCCCCCGTAAGCCTTGCCATCTCAGCAATTCCCCCGTAAGCCTTGCCATCTCAGAAATTCCCCCGTAAGCCTTGCCATCCCAGCAATTCCCCCGTAAGCCTTGCCATCTCAGCATTTCCCCCTCCCAGCCTTGCCATCTCAGCAATTCCCCCCTTCCCCCCGTAAGCCTTGACATCTCAGCAATTCCCCCGTAAGCCTTGACATCCCAGCAATTCCCCCAAGCCTTGAAATCTTAGCAATTCCCTCGTATGCCTTGCCATCTCAGCAATTCCCCCCGTAAGCCTTGACATCTCAGCAATTCCCCTCAAGCCTTGACATCTCAGCAATTCCCCCCGTAAGCCTTGACATCTCAGCAATTCCCCCGTAAGCCTTGACATCCCAGCAATTCCCCCAAGCCTTGAAATCTTAGCAATTCCCTCGTATGCCTTGCCATCTCAGCAATTCCCCCGTATGCCTTGACATCCCAGCAATTCCCCCAAGCCTTGAAATCTTAGCAATTCCCTCGTATGCCTTGCCATCTCAGCAATTCCCCCCGTAAGCCTTGACATCCCAGCAATTCCCCCAAGCCTTGAAATCTTAGCAATTCCCTCGTATGCCTTGCCATCTCAGCAATTCCCCCCGTAAGCCTTGCCATCTCAGCAATTCCCCCCGTAAGCCTTGCCATCTCAGCAATTCCCCCCGTAAGCCTTGCCATCTCAGCAATTCCCCCATAAGCCGGAAAATGTGAAGCAAATTCTGAATAGAAATCTGCATGTTTCCCAGGTTCAGGTAATACGTTAGTCATAGACATGTAAGCATAAGAAACAATATTTAATAATTGAAAAGCGAAAAATGAATGATTCGCGCAATGTCTATTGCAGCGAAATTGAGTTAAAATTTTACACAAATTTTAATGGCCATGAGCCTTAAATTCGGAGGAGACACCAACACCCATAGTATCAAGATAGAATATTGTTAACTCACCAGTTGGTAATTCTCAAATACTCCTGTCCATTGTTGCCGATAGTTGTCGGAGCGGAGTCGGTCACGGCTCTGGTTTCATTTTCTGATGTCGAAGTCGCCGTCTGCAAGCGTCCGTTGAGCATGCCTTCCAGTCGTTGCAGTTTGCGTTTGGTGGTGTCCAGTTCGTGACGCAGTTTCCATAGCTGGGTCTCGCAGATCGGGTTTTGGCACTTGTGATGCTTGATGAGGTCGACTGTCTGGTTCACTGACTGCTCGAATGACAGCAGCTGGCCCATGCTCTGTTTGGTTTGGATGAGTTGGATTGCGCAGCGATTTAGTCGAAGGGAATCGCAAGACTTGGCAAAACAGCCTTAAGGGGAGTGAGGGGCAGGGAGTGAGGGGCAGGGAGTGAGGGGCAGGGAGTGAGGGGCAGGGAGTGAGGGGCAGGGAGTGAGGGGCAGGGAGTGAGGGGCAGGGAGTGAGGGGCAGGGAGTGAGGGGCAGGGAGTGAGGGGCAGGGAGTGAGGGGCAGGGAGTGAGGGGCAGGGAGTGAGGGGCAGGGAGTGAGGGGCAGGGAGTGAGGGGCAGGGAGTGAGGGGCAGGGAGTGAGGGGCAGTGAGTGAGTGAAGTGCCTGGAACGTATTTGATGGGACAAGGGGAATTGAAAGTTCTTTACGCATGGTTCTTTATTTGTTCTCGTTTATCTAATTGAGTTGCAGTCATTTTTACAGTAAAAGCTACAAAGCAGTCAGCAGCAATTCAGAAGGATTAGGGCAGAATCAGCTGTATTATTTTTCTTCCGCTTCGATTCAAACTTCAAAATGTTTTGTTTTGAACAGAGTTGACAAGTGCAGAAAACAAATTGAGAAGTAAATAAGCTTGAATATAAATAAGCTCTGTCAGACAGCCACTCATCATTGAGTTTTATCTCGTATAGGTCAGTCCACGAATAGTTGGGTCTATAAGAAACCTGACTCACTCTATAGCAGCACAGAATCTAGCAAAATTTATGAGTAATTCAAGATGCGTGCCTCTAAACAGAATGAAATATAGCACGAACCCTAGTGGGCGAGTACTATTCGAGATTTGATTGATTTCTAGACTCATTTTTGTGCTGGGATTTTGTGCTTTTTTGTAGGGTGTGTGTTTCTTTTGGTTTTCTGGGTGACGGCCAGTCAGCTTGGTTGCTTTATTTTTTTTTCTGTTGCTTTTACAGCCACAGTTCGTACATTATTTATTAAGCGGTGCTGCTCAGAGGACAAAATGCTTTATCCGCTCTGTTTTCTTACTTTTTCTAAACCTCATCCTGCTGATACAATTATCAGATGTGCCAAGTGGTAGGGTCTGTGGGGCCTGGAGTGAGGCAGTGAGGGTGTGAGGGGCCTGGAGTGAGGCAGTGAGGGTGTGAGGGGCCTGGAGTGAGGCAGTGAGGGTGTGAGGGGCCTGGAGTGAGGGTGTGAGGGGCCTGGAGTGAGGGTGTGAGGGGCCTGGAGTGAGGGTGTGAGGGGCCTGGAGTGAGGGTGTGAGGGGCCTGGAGTGAGGCAGTGAGGGGCCTGGGGTGAGGCAGTGAGGGGCCTGGAGTCCCCATATCAGAGCAGTGCAGCCCGTCAGCGGCTCACAATGGACACGAGGCCGCAGCAGCCGTAGCGATCCCATTTCTTGAGTTGCGGTCTCAGCCGCCTGTAGAAGCAGTGCTCTAGCAGCAGCAGCAGACAGCAGAACAGCATGCCGCCAATCAGGAGGATAAAAGCGCTGATGAAGTTCTTAACGCCCAGGGTCTGGTTGGTGTTCCTGAGCTTTCCGCTCTGCTGGCAGGCGCCCGTGATCCAGTACTTGCTCCAGCGCTCCAGCAGGCCTGCGGCAGTTGATGTTTTCTAGTGGCTGTTCCATCTCAATCCAAATGCCAATCCCAATCCACATCCCCATCCCAATCCAAATCCCCATCCCAATCGCAATCCACATCCCCATCCCAATCCAAAGCCACATCCCAATCCCAATCCCCATCTCAATCCAAAGCCACATCCCAATCCCAATTCCTATTCCAATCCAAATCCCCATCCCAATCCCCATCCCAATACCAATCCCTATCTCAATGCCAAACCTAGATCCCAATTCCAATCCTAAATGTACATCCCAATCCCATCTAAATGAAGACAGAATTCTAGCGGGCTAAAACGCAGGCAGCATACCGGAGCTCCTGTAGGACAGGATCCTGTGGTTAATGCGGTGCCGCCATTTGGATCCCTTGGGCAGGCCGATCCCGTAGCCGGTCATGGAGTACCAGTTGCCCACCGTCTTCAGCTTGCAGTCTTCGTCGTTGCCAACCCGGTACTGCAGCACCGTGGCGTCGTAAATGAAGGCGTCGATTTCGCTGGATTAAAAGGCAAACTGTTGTTGTAGTTTCCTCTGCCCTTTCTCCCTGCCCTTTTTCCTCTGCCCTTTCTCCTCCACCCTTTCTCTGCCCTTTCTCCTCTGCCCTTTCTCCCTTGTCTTTCTGCCCTGCCCCTTCTCCTCCTCTCCCTGTTCTCGGATCCCCTGCCTTCTCCTATCGTTCGAGTCTCTGTCTATCCACGAGTATTTATTTCGATATATAGTTTTAATTTTTGCAATAAAATAGAATAATCTTACAAAGTTTTCAAAGTGCGAATGCCCTCGTCAATATTGCTTTTGCTATAGTTGCGCATGTGCTTCGCAATGTCCGGATAATTCATCCGCATGTTCTCCTCGGTGGCTCCGGACGGTACCGTGGCGAAACGGAACGGCGGTCGATGGCTGGTCGGATCCCGTAGACGCCAGTCGTTGATGCCGGACAGGTCGTAGTAAGACTCCTCGGCGATCATGAAGACGGCAAGGTTGGCCGTGTACGAGGCCAGGAACACCAGGGCGAATAGGGCCCAGATGTTGCCTAGGAAACGGCTGGCAACGCCGCGCGGGTTGTCAGCGTTCACCGCGGCGCCGAATAGCATCGACCAGATCAGCCAGAGAGAACGGAATAGGCTGAACTTGTGCTCTGTGGGGGGTGGTGTGAGGGTTGTAAAATAGACTGAACATTTGCTCCGTGGGGTTGGGGTGGGGGTTGTAGAATAGGCTGAACTTGTGCTCTGCGGGGGGTGGTGTGAGGGTTGTAAAATAGACTGAACATTTGCTCCGTGGGGTTGGGGTGGGGGTTGTAGAATAGGCTTGTCAGCTGAACTTGTGCTCTGCAGAGCGGCGGCTTTTTGGAATAGATTGAACCTTCTTTTCCTCACCCCTGGGCGGCACGTTGCCTTTATCGAGGCCCTGTGGACTGAGCCACTCGAACAAGAACAGGGCAGCGCCGCAGGCGTGCACTGAGAACACGAGAATGAGACACCAGGACGGATAGTCGTACGGCTCTGCAAAAAAAGAATCCAATTGGAAGCGGCACTAAAATTTCCTAATGCGCATAAAGTGGCACCGAGAGGGACTCACTGAGAAAGGCCTTAGTAGAAATGGCCCCCTCGCGAAGAGCTACCAGAATCGTGATGCCGGTTCTATGAAAGGGCACGCTGAACTCGATCTGTTCACTACGATTCGGCGTGATCTTCAGGGACGTGACAACCATGTCGGCCTGGCCCTCCAGCAGCACTCGGACCAGTCCGTTCCACTCGTTGTTCTGTTTTTGGGAGTTCCAAGGGGGTTCAGCAGCTTAAGTAAATATGATACCAAATAAAATCATTTTGTGTCATTTCTGAAATTTTAGTAAATCGTTAGTAAAATATATGAACTGCTTTTGCTGTAGTGTATTTTTTCGTTCACTCGGCCTTCAAATATTTTCTAGGAAACATAAGCCACAGACCAGCTTACCGTCCAGCCGCCCCACTTCTTGTCGGGCACCTCGAACAGATCCACCTCGAAGTTCAGATCTTTCATCAGCTCTCGAAGCAGATCGATGGCCAGACCGGAGCAGCAGCTGGCAGTGTAGGGCAGGCTCTCCGACTGGTTTCCAGCTGACCAGTTGTAACTGGGAGAGAAATGTGCAATTTGATTATATACAAATATGGCGCTGCTAGTACCAATGAGGGATAGCGAGTCTCTAAAGAGCATAACAAGTGTCAGGAGGTCATTGTAGGTGTCAGAAGGTCATTGTAGGTGTCTGGAGGCCATTTTGGGTGTCAGTGTCAGCAGAAAGTCATAGCCAGTGTCAGCGGGTATTTATAGACTGTGTCAGCGGGCAGTTGTATCCAGTGTCAGCAGGCAGTCATAGCCAGTGTCAGCAGGCAGTCATAGCCAGTGTCAGCAGGCAGTCATAGCTATAGTGTCATCATGCAGTCATAGCCTGTGTCAGCAGGCAGTCATAGCTATAGTGTCATCATGCAGTCATAGCCTGTGTCAGCAGGCAGTCATAGCTATAGTGTCATCATGCAGTCATAGCCTGTGTCAGCAGGCAGTCATAGCCTGTGTCATCATGCAGTCATAGCCAGTGTCATCATGCAGTCATAGCCAGTGTCATCATGCAGTCATAGCCAGTGTCATCATGCAGTCATAGCCAGTCGCTCACCGGTCGGGCAGGCTGGCATTCTCGGCCAGCACCCGGCACGGCAGGGACACCGGGTCGCAGGCCTCGCTGCCGGGCGGCTCCGGGGGCCTGTAGCGCACGAACGGGTCCTCTTTAAGTGTGGCCGCTCGCAGCCGAAATTTCTTCGGCCGGCCCAGAGGCGCCTGGCTGGCCAGGCCGGGCCAGGTGACGCCCTGCATGTCGAATGAGGTGCCGCCCAGAGACTCGTGCTGGCTGCTCATGGCCCAGCGGCCAACCGGGTGCCAATAGGTGGAGTCCTTCAGACTGTTGGGCCGCGAGTTCAGCAGCACGAATTCGGTTGTGTTGAGCAGGCCGCGACGGTCGAAACCGATGTACTCGCGTTTGTCTTCGTTGCCGCACTCGTAGCAGTGGGAGCTGTTGAGGGCCAGCCTGGGGACAGCTCGGTGGGTGCGGGATGTTGGGGATGAGGCTGAGTTGATGGGAATGAGGCTGAGTTGATGGGGATGAGGCTGAGTTGATGGTGATGAGACTGAGTTGACGGTGATGAAGCTGAGTTGATGGGGATGAGGATGAATTGATGGGGATGAGGCTGAATTGATGGAGATGAGGCTGAGTTGATGGGGATGAGACTGAGTTGATGGGGATGAGACTGAGTTGATGGGGATGAGGCTGGGTTGATGGGGATAAGGCTGGGTTGATGGGGATAAGGCTGGGTTGATGGGGATGAGGCTGGGTTGATGATGATGAGGCTGGGTTGATGGGGATGAGACTGAGTTTATGGAGATAATACCGAGCTCATGGGGAATGGGAATTGAATTGCTCAGATGGAGATTGGGCTTGATACAGAGCGATTATGAGACACGCAGCAAACCTGAAAATCTCCTTGCCATCGGGCCAGAACAGGCCTGTGGTATTTGAGCACTTGAATGTCGGCCGCATCCGCCTCAGGATGCCGAGGTTGGTGAGGCTGCCACCGGCTGCCACAGATTGCTGCAATAATCGCTGTTTGAATCGTCGCAGAGCCTGGAACCACAGTTGCGATGCAACCGTGACCGCTTTGACAAGATTGCTGTCGTAGTAAAGGGCTGAAATGGTTTTTAGTGGGGTGTAGAATTGCCTGTCTCTCATCCATAGACAGTTCCACCTGCCTAATTAGAACTCTACCATAGACAGTTCCACCTGCCTAATTAGAACTCTGCCATAGACAGTTCCACCTGCCTAATTAGAACTCTGCCATAAACAGGTCCACCTGCCCAATTAGAACTCTGCCATAGACAGTTCCACCTGCCTAATTAGAACTCTGCCATAGACAGACAGTTCCACCTGCCTAATTAGAACTCTGCCATAGACAGTTCCACCTGCCCAATTAGAACTCTGCCATAGACAGGTCCACCTGCTTAATTAGAACTCTGCCATAGACAGTTCCACCTGCCTAATTAGAACTCTGCCATAGACAGTTCCACCTGCCTAATATCTTTAGACATCTATCAATTGTAGACAGCTCTACCTCTATCTCGAAACCTCTATCCATCAGAGCCAAATTGGATCACTAACCAAATAATCCAGCAATTCGAATTGTGCCTAAGTTGGAATCGAATCCAGATTTTAAGTCGCTTGTCGGACTCGTCACTGCCGATGGGGACACAATCCACAGGTAGTCCTTGTCGAATAGAATGCCAAATCTGCTATTCTTGATGTGCACCCGATGTACCAGCAGTCTGAGGTCTGCGCTGCGGGTGGCGAAGTTGAGGTGGGATGGTGGATCTTAATTTTGCTACCTGCGTGAACCTGGTTGTGCCACCTGGATATGCTACTGGTACCTAATTAGTAATAAAATTTATAATAATAATTGCAGGGAGGGTTGCGTGCCGGCCCGGCCCTTCGGCGACATAGTCTAACTATTGCAATAACAACCAGCGTTGACGGCAATTCTGCCCATTCCGCTGACTGCTGAGCACATATGAGCACATACATACTTAATATAGGATGCGACACGCATGCTTCTTGTAACTTTTTTGGAGGCTGGCATGGAAAATATTTTTATCATTTAGTGCAGATCATTTCTTTATTTATGCAATTTTTCCACAGTTTTTTTATATAAATTTATTTCCGACTCGCTTAGTATATCGTTTAGAGATGTCTGGAGACTACATTTTGCAGCACCCCTGACAATATTTGTGTACAACAAGTATGGGACTGGTTGCTCACAAGTTTCCGTGCAGGAAGAAGATTCTGTCATCGCCGGAGACCAACCGCCTCAGCACGCTGTCGTAAGCTCGAATGCAGCCGGTTTGATTGCAGCGCCGCATGTCGGACACCTGGGCAACCCCGTCGAATGTGAGCACCTGGGTGACCTCGAATCTGGAATCAGAGGGGAGGGAAGGGCTCAGAAAATACCCATTCTTTCCAACGTACCCCTCCCGACCCGCTGATTGGCTAACTGAGCCAGTTGAAAAAACAAGCCGATAGCCAATAGGAAAACCTGCTTGCCTGACTCTCCAGTTACCCCACAAGCTTCACTCCCGGTCTACCCCTCCGGGCTTTCTGATTGGCTAGCTGAGGCTGGCCAAAAATGAGTTTATTAGCCAATTGGAATGCAGCTTGCCTGAATACGTTGGGATCGTTCATTTCATGACTGTCATCCGCCAGATTTTTTAGGCTCTCAATAACAGCCTGCCAGCCAGGCGTCTGCTTCGAAGCGATGATGCACAGCCTGCGCCACTTGTATATAGCTAAGAAGTCTGCCACAGCTCTGGCCACGTGGTGCGCGCCCGGCTCCAATCTGATGCACATGGGCTGCTGTTCCATCTGATGGATTGGTCGGATGAAGCCAATGTCTGTCTGTCTGTCTGTCTGTCTGTCTGTCTGTCTGTCTGTCTGTCTGTCTGTCTGTCTGTCAGAGTGTCTGTCTGTCTGTCTGTCTGTCTTAGTGTCTGTCTGTCTGTCTGTCTGTCTGTCTGTCTGTCTGTCTGTCTGTCTGTCTGTCTGTCTGTCTGTCTGTCTGTCTGTCTGTCTGTCTGTCTGTCTGTCTGTCTGTCGTAGTGTCTGTCTGTCTGTCTGTCTGTCTGTCTGTCTGTCTGTCTGTCTGTCCCAAGTGTCGCATCCGGGGCACATGAATTCAGTGCATACAAAAGCAAAATTCTGTCATGCTTTTTTCTGCACCATCAAAAAAGTTAGAATTAAAAATTGCAAATGAAGTGAGGATAAAATTTGCAGTTTCTTAGACAACACAAAATAGCTCGTGCAAGGAGCCGGTACAGTCGCCTCTATCGTTCAATGAAAACTTTCAGTTGTGCTTCTCATGCAGCGATCATGCAAATAAATATATGCATTCGTCTCTCACCCTCGACTTGATAGGCAATTGCTGGAATTGAAAGAGTCAAAATACCCTGCATCTCTTTCCTTTTGCTCATTATCTGACGAGGCACCCCCTCATCTGCTCACTCACATCGAGCTGGGCCACCGCATTGCCCAGGTAAGTGAAGCACGGAATTCCAAGCGAAGTGAGCAGGTGCATCAGGTATTCGGTAGATCTGGTTGCTATGCGGGTGTGAACGGATCGCCGAGACACAGAGGCGATGAGCAGCGCGTTCGCGTAGCTCGGCTCGTCCAGCTCCAGCATCCGGCAGACAGTCCTGATGAGTTTTCTGGGAGTCTGGGCGCTGCTATCAAGATTCTTGAGGTCGTGCAGTACAAACTCGAAGAGGGTCTCGTTCAGTGATTTCTGCAGCGCGGCCAGACTGGTCTGCAGCTGGTTGTAGCGCGGCCCAGCCTCCTTCATGGACTCGATGGAGTCCAGCAGCACCGGCTCCATGCACAGCTTGTGCAAGAACTGCAACTGCTGCGACTCGACGGGCCCCAGCACCAGCCACAGCTGAAGAAGCGAGGAGAACTGCAGCACCAGCGACCGCATGGCAACTGTGGGGTGGCGGCGGAATTCGTGTGGAAACTGTGCCGTCAGTTCTGGTGACATTCACACTTTTCAGTGATGCTCACAGGCTCCTACGTGTGGCGGCCCCGCCTCCCCCCTGTGACCTCCTCGTCTTTCCCGTGATATCCACGCCTTCCCTGTGACATCCATTCCTCATCCCTGTGACATTCATGCATCCTCCCTGTGACATTCATGCATCCTCCCTGTGACATCCATGCATCCTCCCTGTGACATCCATGCATCCTCCCTGTGACATCCATGCATCCTCCCTGTGACATCCATGCATCCTCCCTGTGACATCCATTCCTCATCCCTGTGACATCCATACATCCTCCCTGTGACATCCATTCCTCATCCCTGTGACATCCATGCATCCTCCCTGTGACATCCATTCCTCATCCCTGTGACATCCATACATCCTCCCTGTGACATCCATGCATCCTCCCTGTGACATCCATTCCTCATCCCTGTGACATCCATACATCCTCCCTGTGACATCCATTCCTCATCCCTGTGACATCCATGCATCCTCCCTGTGACATTCATGCATCCTCCCTGTGACATCCATGCATCCTCCCTGTGACATCCATGCATCCTCCCTGTGACATCCATGCATCCTCCCTGTGACATCCATGCATCCTCCTGTGACATCCATTCCTCATCCCTGTGACATCCATACATCCTCCCTGTGACATCCATTCCTCATCCCTGTGACATCCATACATCCTCCCTGTGACATCCATTCCTCATCCCTGTGACATCCATGCATCCTCCCTGTGACATCCTAGCCTTTCCCGTGACATCCTAGCCTTTCCTGTGACATCCTAGCCTTTCCTGTGACATCCTAGCCTTTCCTGTGATATCCTAGCCTTCCTTGTGACATCCTAGCCTTTCCTGTGACATCCCAGCCTCTCCTGTGATATCCTAGCCTTCCTTGTGACATCCTAGCCTTCCTTGTGACATCCTAGCCTTCCTTGTGACATCCTAGCCTTCCTTGTGACATCCTAGCCTTCCCTGTGAGATCCACATGCCTTCCTCCCCGTGACATCCACTACCTTAAAACCTAAGCATTCCTTAGCTTCAAAGCTCGTACACCCCTCCCTAAGGACTCACATAACTTCTCAGGCGAAACACATTCCTAAGGACATTCCAAGGTTTACCAGAAGCAGATTCCGCAGCAATATCAAACAGACATTACATGCAGAGTGGCCTACTTTATACAGCTAAAAATAGTGACAGTGAATTTCGGTTCAATATCTACAGGTGCATCGATGTACGTTGATTTTAATTAGAAAGCTGAAACCAAAGCGACCCTTCTTCCAAAACATCCGCACAGGTTTTTGCAGCAGCAGCAGCAGCAGCAGCAGCAGCAGCAGCTGGCTTATCTTCTGCAAGAAAATCATTCTTCCTCTCTCGCCATCCCAACCAGCCTGCAAGCTTGCATGGCCGCAAGAGCGGACCCTCCATGAACAGGGCGGACCAACAGGTGGTAAGAGCTGCCTGGGGCCTCCTTTGCCGTCTCCTGCGCATTAGCCGCAGTTTATTGGATTCGCGCTGCTTGCTGCTGCTGCCTTATCTTGCGTGTACAGGAAAACCTTGTCAATTTTTACACGCCAATCTCTCCGATTGCAGGCGGGAGATGCTCTCTTAACCAGTGCAGCCTCGGCACCGTAAAAGGTTCTGCTTTTGCATCCCTTAATCCTTTGCCATCTGTCAAATAATAAATCTACGGGAGGCGAAAACTGAAATCCAACTTTTGCCCATTTGTCAAGTGTCAGACTGAGTGGCTGGGAGACGGGAGGGCTGCGACCCCGAATAACTGGTGCGGCAGTCAATCTTGTTCTTTGAAACCCATCTATCTATCTATCTATCTATCTATCTATCTATCTATCTATCTATCTATCTATCTATCTATCTATCTATCTATCTATCTATCTATCTATCTATCTATCTATCTATCTATCTATCTATCTATCTATCTATCTATCTATCTATCTATCTATCTATCTATCTATCTATCTATCTATCTATCTATCTATCTATCTATCTATCTATCTATCTATCTATCTATCTATCTATCTATCTATCTATCTATCTATCTATCTATCTATCTATCTATCTATCTATCTATCTATCTATCTATCTATCTATCTATCTATCTATCTATCTATCTATATATCTATCTATCTATCTATCTATCTATCTATCTATCTATCTATCTATCTATCTATCTATCTATCTATCTATCTATCTATCTATCTATCTATCTATCTATCTATCTAATAGACAGAGCTTATTTTTGCAACAACTTTGCCGGACAATGCAACAGTTGGGCCAGTTTAAAATGATGACACAGAAATTTTTCCGAATTTCCAACGAGGAACTTCTGGTTGCATCTCAATTCAATTTGAGGTCATTATCGGGAAAATGACCCTTGAGGAGCCTGTGAAACATGATTTAGACTAATCTCATTACAGAGATTCCATGCCCAATCTGTTAAAAACCCTCGATGGAAATAAATAGATAAAGTTGACATCAAAGCTGTTGGAGACATCCTTTAGCATGTCTAATCCCTAAGGGCATTGGCTGCTGAGGATCTGGGAAGGAATCGTCCCATGGCGATTTTCTTTTAAAATGAGCGAGCGGAGCCAGAAGCGCTTTGACCCGACAGATCGCTGGGGGCTCGAGGCCCTCAGCCCATGCGCATTTGTAAAAGTGCATGTAGCTTTAGAAAATAATTCGAAAATGGAAAAATATCCGAAGTTTATTTGGCTTCCAGCTTTCTGAGGAATTTATTGCACAAAAATTTTTCGACTTTCAATTGTCACTCCATTCAGTAGTCCCAATTGTCACTCTACTCAGTAGTCCCAATTGTCACTCTATTTAACAGTCCCAATTGTCACTCTACTCAGTAGTCCCAATTGTCACTCTATTTAACAGTCCCAATTGTCACTCTATTCAGTAGTCTCAATTGTCACTCTATTCAGTAGTCCCAATTGTCACTCTACTCAGTAGTCCCAATTGTCAGCCAAGTAAGCAGTCAATTAGGCTCACTTCCCCTTACTCATGCATCAGAAAGCAGTCCCTGAGAATCCAGCAGCTGTGCACAACCGCAAACACATAATTAGTTCGAGTCACGCTCCTTCAGCCCGGTGGAACCAGCCACCACCAGCGGCACCCAGCGGGGGGTGGTTGGGTCCCATATCGGCCCCGGTGAGCCTTCCACGCGCTCCCATCATCATAATTCCCAGCGTCACGCCGCAAAAGTTTTCGAATCGATTCATTTACTGAGCCGCACTCGTTCGAGTTGCACGAATGAGCGAGGGATAAGATAGTTAGGGTTCGGAATTTCAAAATACTCCCCCTCCGCAGGCCCACTGCGGCTTTGGGGACGAATTTCGGAGAAATCTGAGAAGCGGAGAGATGGAGAGAGGAGGCTGGTTCTCCTACCCCATGGAGATCTACAATTCTAGATCTGGAATGGCAACTCTTTCCCAACAGCCCCAATTCCTAGACAACTTTAGGCTGACAACTCCCAACAGTCTCAGTTATCAGACAATTTTAGGCTGACAACTCCCAACAGTCTCAGTTATCAGACAATTTTAGGCTGACAACTCCCAACAGCCCCAATTCTCAGACAACTTTAGGCTGACAACTCCCAACAGCCTCAGTTATCAGACAATTTTAGGCTGACAACTCCCAACAGCCTCAGTTATCAGACAATTTTAGAATTTTAGGCTGACAACTCCCAACAGTCTCAGTTATCAGACAATTTTAGGCTGACAACTCCCAACAGCCCCAATTCTCAGACAACTTTAGGCTGACAACTCCCAACAGCCTCAGTTATCAGACAATTTTAGCTGACAACTCCCAACAGCCCCAATTCTCAGACAACTTTAGGCTGACAACTCCCAACAGTCCCAATTCTCAGACAACTTTAGGCTGACAACTCCCAACAGTCCCAATTCTCAGACAACTTTAGGCTGACAACTCCCAACAGTCCCAATTCTCAGACAACTTTAGGCTGACAACTCCCAACAGCCTCAGTTATCAGACAATTTAGGCTGACAACTCCCAACAGCCTCAGTTATCAGACAACTTTAGGCTGAACAACTCCAACAGTCTCAGTTATCAGACAATTTTAGGCTGACAACTCCCACAGCCTCAGTTATCAGACAACTTTAGGCTGACAACTCCCAACAGTCTCAGTTATCAGACAATTTTAGGCTGACAACTCCCACAGC
>NIVC01001393.1:0-226480 GCA_002269645.1 Macrostomum lignano | reverse complement strand
GGCTTTCTGATTGGCTAGCTGAGGCTGGCCAAAAATGAGTTTATTAGCCAATTGGAATGCAGCTTGCCTGAATACGTTGGGATCGTTCATTTCATGACTGTCATCCGCCAGATTTTTTAGGCTCTCAATAACAGCCTGCCAGCCAGGCGTCTGCTTCGAAGCGATGATGCACAGCCTGCGCCACTTGTATATAGCTAAGAAGTCTGCCACAGCTCTGGCCACGTGGTGCGCGCCCGGCTCCAATCTGATGCACATGGGCTGCTGTTCCATCTGATGGATTGGTCGGATGAAGCCAATGTCTGTCTGTCTGTCTGTCTGTCTGTCTGTCTGTCTGTCTGTCTGTCTGTCTGTCTGTCTGTCAGAGTGTCTGTCTGTCTGTCTGTCTGTCTTAGTGTCTGTCTGTCTGTCTGTCTGTCTGTCTGTCTGTCTGTCTGTCTGTCTGTCTGTCTTAGTGTCTGTCTGTCTGTCTGTCTGTCTGTCTGTCTGTCTGTCTGTCTGTCTGTCTGTCGTAGTGTCTGTCTGTCTGTCTGTCTGTCTGTCTGTCTGTCTGTCTGTCTGTCCCAAGTGTCGCATCCGGGGCACATGAATTCAGTGCATACAAAAGCAAAATTCTGTCATGCTTTTTTCTGCACCATCAAAAAAGTTAGAATTAAAATTGCAAATGAAGTGAGGATAAAATTTGCAGTTTCTTAGACAACACAAAATAGCTCGTGCAAGGAGCCGGTACAGTCGCCTCTATCGTTCAATGAAAACTTTCAGTTGTGCTTCTCATGCAGCGATCATGCAAATAAATATATGCATTCGTCTCTCACCCTCGACTTGATAGGCAATTGCTGGAATTGAAAGAGTCAAAATACCCTGCATCTCTTTCCTTTTGCTCATTATCTGACGAGGCACCCCCTCATCTGCTCACTCACATCGAGCTGGGCCACCGCATTGCCAGGTAAGTGAAGCACGGAATTCAAGCGAAGTGAGCAGGTGCATCAGGTATTCGGTAGATCTGGTTGCTATGCGGGTGTGAACGGATCGCCGAGACACAGAGGCGATGAGCAGCGCGTTCGCGTAGCTCGCTCGTCCAGCTCCAGCATCCGGCAGACAGTCCTGATGAGTTTTTGGGAGTCTGGGCGCTGCTATCAAGATTCTTGAGGTCGTGCAGTACAAACTCGAAGAGGGTCTCGTTCAGTGATTTCTGCAGCGCGGCCAGACTGGTCTGCAGCTGGTTGTAGCGCGGCCCAGCCTCCTTCATGGACTCGATGGAGTCCAGCAGCACCGGCTCCATGCACAGCTTGTGCAAGAACTGCAACTGCTGCGACTCGACGGGCCCCAGCACCAGCCACAGCTGAAGAAGCGAGGAGAACTGCAGCACCAGCGACCGCATGGCAACTGTGGGGTGGCGGCGGAATTCGTGTGGAAACTGTGCCGTCAGTTCTGGTGACATTCACACTTTTCAGTGATGCTCACAGGCTCCTACGTGTGGCGGCCCCGCCTCCCCCCTGTGACCTCCTCGTCTTTCCCGTGATATCCACGCCTTCCCTGTGACATCCATTCCTCATCCCTGTGACATTCATGCATCCTCCCTGTGACATCCATGCATCCTCCCTGTGACATCCATGCATCCTCCCTGTGACATCCATGCATCCTCCCTGTGACATCCATGCATCCTCCCTGTGACATCCATTCCTCATCCCTGTGACATCCATACATCCTCCCTGTGACATCCATTCCTCATCCCTGTGACATCCATACATCCTCCCTGTGACATCCATTCCTCATCCCTGTGACATCCATACATCCTCCCTGTGACATCCATTCCTCATCCCTGTGACATCCATACATCCTCCCTGTGACATCCATTCCTCATCCCTGTGACATCCATACATCCTCCCTGTGACATCCATTCCTCATCCCTGTGACATCCATGCATCCTCCCTGTGACATCCTAGCCTTTCCCGTGACATCCTAGCCTTTCCTGTGACATCCTAGCCTTTCCTGTGACATCCTAGCCTTTCCTGTGATATCCTAGCCTTCCTTGTGACATCCTAGCCTTTCCTGTGACATCCCAGCCTCTCCTGTGATATCCTAGCCTTCCTTGTGACATCCTAGCCTTCCTTGTGACATCCTAGCCTTCCTTGTGACATCCTAGCCTTCCTTGTGACATCCTAGCCTTCCTTGTGACATCCTAGCCTTCCCTGTGAGATCCACATGCCTTCCTCCCCGTGACATCCACTACCTTAAAACCTAAGCATTCCTTAGCTTCAAAGCTCGTACACCCCCTCCCTAAGGACTCACATAACTTCTCAGGCGAAACACATTCCTAAGGACATTCCAAGGTTTACCAGAAGCAGATTCCGCAGCAATATCAAACAGACATTACATGCAGAGTGGCCTACTTTATACAGCTAAAAATAGTGACAGTGAATTTCGGTTCAATATCTACAGGTGCATCGATGTACGTTGATTTTAATTAGAAAGCTGAAACCAAAGCGACCCTTCTTCCAAAACATCCGCACAGGTTTTTGCAGCAGCAGCAGCAGCAGCAGCAGCTGGCTTATCTTCTGCAAGAAAATCATTCTTCCTCTCTCGCCATCCCAACCAGCCTGCAAGCTTGCATGGCCGCAAGAGCGGACCCTCCATGAACAGGGCGGACCAACAGGTGGTAAGAGCTGCCTGGGGCCTCCTTTGCCGTCTCCTGCGCATTAGCCGCAGTTTATTGGATTCGCGCTGCTTGCTGCTGCTGCCTTATCTTGCGTGTACAGGAAAACCTTGTCAATTTTTACACGCCAATCTCTCCGATTGCAGGCGGGAGATGCTCTCTTAACCAGTGCAGCCTCGGGCACCGTAAAAGGTTCTGCTTTTGCATCCCTTAATCCTTTGCCATCTGTCAAATAATAAATCTACGGGAGGCGAAAACTGAAATCCAACTTTTGCCCTTTTGTCAAGTGTCAGACTGAGTGGCTGGGAGACGGGAGGGCCCGCGACCCCGAATAACTGGTGCGGCAGTCAATCTTGTTCTTTGAAACCCATCTATCTATCTATCTATCTATCTATCTATCTATCTATCTATCTATCTATCTATCTATCTATCTATCTATCTATCTATCTATCTATCTATCTATCTATCTATCTATCTATCTATCTATATCTATCTATCTATCTATCTATCTATCTATCTATCTATCTATCTATCTATCTATCTATCTATCTATCTATCTATCTATCTATCTATCTATCTATCTATCTATCTATCTATCTATCTATCTATCTATCTATCTATCTATCTATCTATCTATCTATCTATCTATCTATCTATCTATCTATCTATCTATCTATCTATCTATCTATCTATCTATCTATCTATCTATCTATCTATCTATCTATCTATCTATCTATCTATCTATCTATCTATCTATCTATCTATCTATCTATCTATCTATCTATCTATCTATCCTATCTATCTATCTATCTATCTATCTATCTATCTATCTATCTATCTATCTATCTATCTATCTATCTATCTATCTATCTATCTATCTATCTATCTATCTATCTATCTATCTATCTATCTATCTATCTATCTATCTATCTATCTATCTATCTATCTATCTATCTATCTATCTATCTAATAGACAGAGCTTATTTTTGCAACAACTTTGCCGGACAATGCAACAGTTGGGCCAGTTTAAAATGATGACACAGAAATTTTTCCGAATTTCCAACGAGGAACTTCTGGTTGCATCTCAATTCAATTTGAGGTCATTATCGGGGAAAATGACCCTTGAGGAGCCTGTGAAACATGATTTAGACTAATCTCATTACAGAGATTCCATGCCCAATCTGTTAAAAACCCTCGATGGAAATAAATAGATAAAGTTGACATCAAAGCTGTTGGAGACATCCTTTAGCATGTCTAATCCCTAAGGGCATTGGCTGCTGAGGATCTGGGAAGGAATCGTCCCATGGCGATTTTCTTTTAAAATGAGCGAGCGGAGCCAGAAGCGCTTTGACCGCGACAGATCGCTGGGGGCTCGAGGGCCCTCAGCCCATGCGCATTTGTAAAAGTGCATGTAGCTTTAGAAAATAATTCGAAAATGGAAAAATATCCGAAGTTTATTTGGCTTCCAGCTTTCTGAGGAAATTTATTGCACAAAAATTTTTCGACTTCCAATTGTCACTCCATTCAGTAGTCCCAATTGTCACTCTACTCAGTAGTCCCAATTGTCACTCTATTTAACAGTCCCAATTGTCACTCTACTCAGTAGTCCCAATTGTCACTCTATTTAACAGTCCCAATTGTCACTCTATTCAGTAGTCTCAATTGTCACTCTATTCAGTAGTCCCAATTGTCACTCTACTCAGTAGTCCCAATTGTCAGCCAAGTAAGCAGTCAATTAGGCTCACTTCCCCTTACTCATGCATCAGAAAGCAGTCCCTGAGAATCCAGCAGCTGTGCACAACCGCAAACACATAATTAGTTCGAGTCACGCTCCTTCAGCCCGGTGGAACCAGCCACCACCAGCGGCACCCAGCGGGGGGTGGTTGGGTCCCATATCGGCCCCGGTGAGCCTTCCACGCGCTCCCATCATCATAATTCCCAGCGTGACGCCGCAAAAGTTTTCGAATCGATTCATTTACTGAGCCGCACTCGTTCGAGTTGCACGAATGAGCGAGGGATAAGATAGTTAGGGTTCGGGAATTTCAAAATACTCCCCCTCCGCAGGCCCACTGCGGCTTTGGGGACGAATTTCGGAGAAATCTGAGAAGCGGAGAGATGGAGAGAGGAGGCTGGTTCTCCTACCCATGGAGATCTACAATTCTAGATCTGGAATGGCAACTCTTTCCCAAGCCCCAATTCCTAGACAACTTTAGGCTGACAACTCCCAACAGTCTCAGTTATCAGACAATTTTAGGCTGACAACTCCCAACAGTCTCAGTTATCAGACAATTTTAGGCTGACAACTCCCAACAGCCCCAATTCTCAGACAACTTTAGGCTGACAACTCCCAACAGCCTCAGTTATCAGACAATTTTAGGCTCAGACAATTTTAGCTGACAACTCCAACAGACCTCAGTTATCAGACAATTTTAGGCTGACAACTCCCACAAGTACTCAGTTATCAGACAACTTTAGGCTGACAATCCCAACAGCCCCAATTCTCAGACAACTTTAGGCTGACAACTCCAAACAGCCTCAGTTATCAGACAATTTTAGGCTGACAACTCCCAACAGCCTCAGTTATCAGACAACTTTAGGCTGAACAACTCCCAACAGTCTCAGTTATCAGACAATTTTAGGCTGACAACTCCAACAGCCTCAGTTATCAGACAACTTTAGGCTGACAACTCCCAACAGTCTCACAGTTATCAGACAACTTTAGGCTGACAACTCCCAACAGTCTCAGTATCAGACAATTTTAGGCTGACAACTCCCAACAGCCTCGGTTATCAGACAACTTTAGGATGACAACTCCCAACAGTCCCAATTCTCAGACAACTTTAGGCTGACAACTCCAACAGTCCCAATTCTCAGACAACTGACAACTCCAACAGTCCCCAATTCTCAGACAGCTCTAGGCTGACAACTCCCAACAGCCCCAATTCTCAGACAGCTCTAGGCTGACAACTCCCAACAGTCTCAATTCTCAGACAACTTGAGGCTGACAACTTCCAACAGCCTCAATTCTCAGACAACTTTAGGCTGACAACTCCCAACAGTCTCAGTTATCAGACAATTTTAGGCTGACAACTCCCAACAGCCTCAGTTATCAGACAACTTTAGGCTGACAACTCCCAACAGTCTCAGTTATCAGACAATTTTAGGCTGACAACTCCCAACAGCCTCGGTTATCAGACAACTTTAGGCTGACAACTCCCAACAGTCTCAGTTATCAGACAATTTTAGGCTGACAACTCCCAACAGCCTCGGTTATCAGACAACTTTAGGCTGACAACTCCCAACAGCCTCAGTTATCAGACAACTTTAGGCTGACAACTCCCAACAGCCCCAATTCTCAGACAACTTTAGGCTGACAACTCCCAACAGCCCCAATTCTCAGACAACTTTAGGCTGACAACTCCCAACAGCCTCAATTCTTAGACAAGTTGAGGCTGACAACTCCCAACAGCCCCAATTCTCAGACAACTTTAGGCTGACAACTCCCAACAGTCCCAATTCTCAGACAACTTTAGGCTGACAACTCCCAACAGCCCCAATTCTCAGACAGCTCTAGGCTGACAACTCCCAACAGCCCCAATTCTCAGACAGCTCTAGGCTGACAACTCCCAACAGCCCCAATTCTCAGACAGCTCTAGGCTGACAACTCCCAACAGTCTCAATTCTCAGACAACTTGAGGCTGACAACTTCCAACAGCCTCAATTCTCAGACAACTTTAGGCTGACAACTCCCAACAGCCCCAATTCTCAGACAACTTTAGGCTGACAACTCCCAACAGTCCCAATTCTCAGACAACTTTAGGCTGACAACTCCCAACAGCCCCAATTCTCAGACAGCTCTAGGCTGACAACTCCCAACAGCCCCAATTCTCAGACAGCTCTAGGCTGACAACTCCCAACAGCCCCAATTCTCAGACAGCTCTAGGCTGACAACTCCCAACAGTCTCAATTCTCAGACAACTTGAGGCTGACAACTTCCAACAGCCTCAATTCTCAGACAACTTTAGGCTGACAACTCCCAACAGCCCCAATTCTCAGACAACTTTAGGCTGACAACTCCCAACAGCCTCAGTTATCAGACAATTTTAGGCTGACAACTCCCAACAGCCCCAATTCTCAGACAACTTTAGGCTGACAACTCCCAACAGCCCCAATTCTCAGACAACTTTAGGCTGACAACTCCCAACAGCCCCAATTCTCAGACAGCTCTAGGCTGACAACTCCCAACAGCCCCAATTCTCAGACAACTTTAGGCTGACAACTCCCAACAGTCTCAGTTATCAGACAATTTTAGGCTGACAACTCCCAACAGCCTCAGTTATCAGACAACTTTAGGCTGACAACTCCCAACAGCCTCAGTTATCAGACAACTTTAGGCTGACAACTCCCAACAGTCTCAGTTATCAGACAATTTTAGGCTGACAACTCCCAACAGCCCCAATTCTCAGACAACTTTAGGCTGACAACTCCCAACAGCCCCAATTCTCAGACAACTTTAGGCTGACAACTCCCAACAGCCCCAATTCTCAGACAGCTCTAGGCTGACAACTCCCAACAGCCCCAATTCTCAGACAACTTTAGGCTGACAACTTCCAACAGCCCCAATTCTCAGACAACTTTAGGCTGACAACTCCCAACAGCCCCAATTCTCAGACAACTTTAGGCTGACAACTCCCAACAGCCCCAATTCTCAGACAGCTCTAGGCTGACAACTCCCAACAGCCCCAATTCTCAGACAACTTTAGGCTGACAACTCCCAACAGCCCCAATTCTCAGACAGCTCTAGGCTGACAACTCCCAACAGCCCCAATTCTCAGACAACTTTAGGCTGACAACTCCCAACAGCCCCAATTCTCAGACAACTTTAGGCTGACAACTCCCAACAGCCCCAATTCTCAGACAGCTCTAGGCTGACAACTCCCAACAGTCCCAATTCTCAGACAACTTTAGGCTGACAACTCCCAACAGTCCCAATTCTCAGACAGCTCTAGGCTGACAACTCCCAACAGTTATTAATTTTGTTTGAAAATGGGGCTTTTGAGGAAGAATGGCCACTCCAGATCCAGCTCTAGATCTCCACGCTCCACTCTCCCAGGGGAGAGGGACTCGAACTCGCGGCTGGCAAATAAACTTTCCGAGGGGAATTACAGCAGATCAGAGGGATAATAATAAGCCGAATTGGGATTCGCTGGTCGCTCCAACCCCATCCGCAGCTGATCAACCTCTTTATTTTTAACACTCAGCAGCACATTTCGCCACCTATATAGTACTGTCTAGATCTTCTATTTTTATTTTAACCCCCGCTAAGAATCTCTGATTTTGCCAGAGAATGAACTGCGGCAACATGTGAAACTCTGTTCGAATCTGCCTGCACTGGCCTCTGCATGGCTCCATGCCCGAGTATCCCGCCTGCCAGTGGTGGATAATGAAGGCGCACAGTGGGAGCCAAATATAATTACACATTGGGAGTCGCCGCTGGGCGGCCGAGTCTCGAACTCGAGAATAGAAATCCCCCCCACCCCTATATTCTCAATCGGCACGCTGGACTGCCGGGGAGGGAGCGGATGGAGGGAGACGCCCGGCCAGCATCAAGAAAATCGATTTTTAGCCGAACTCTCCTTGTCGTCTCATCTCCCGCTCCCACCCCCCACCACCCCGATCCCCGATCCCAGACCTCCTCGGGTTCCCCATCTCGCTCAGCCTTGACTTCTTTCGTCGAAGTCGCTGAATTTCAATTTTTTTTCAGGCAGCAATCTTCTCTTCAGATGCCGCCTCGCAGAGGGTCGCCGAGGGTCAGCGAGAAGAGCTCGGACTAGTACTCAATCCCATTTTTTACTCACCAATTCAATTACTGGCTCGGCTTTGACTTTTCAACACTAAAATTTCTTTGCTGGCTCGTTTTGTTCGTTTGACATCTTAATTCTTTGATTCGGGCTCTACTCGAAGAATTTCCGCTTCGATGGCATGCCTTGATTTTTATCTTTGGTTCCGGATTGCATATTTTCAGGCTCCTCTCTCCCTGTCCTCAGGCTTCTCTCTCCCTGTCCTCAGGCTCTACTCTCCCTGCCCTCAGGCTCCCCTCACTCTGCCCTCAGGCTCCTCTCTCCCTGCCCTCAGGCTCCTCTCTCCCTGCCCTCAGGCTCCTCTCTCCCTGTCCTCAGGCTCCTCTCTCCCTGTCCTCAGGCCCCCTTTCTTCCTGCCCTCAGGCTTCTCTCTCCCTGCCCTCAGGCTCCTCTCTCCCTGCCCTCAGGCTCCTCTCTCCCTGCCCTCAGGCTCCTCTCTCCCTGCCCTCAGGCTCCTCTCTCCCTGTCCTCAGGCTCCTCTCTCCCTGCCCTCAGGCTCCTCTCTCCCTGCCCTCAGGCTCCTCTCTCCCTGCCCTCAGGCTCCTCTCTCCCTGCCCTCAGGCTCCTCTCTCCCTGTCCTCAGACTCCTCTCTGCCTGTCCTCAAGCTCCTCTCTCCCTGCCCTCAAGCTCCTCTCTCCCTGTCCTCAGGCTCCTCTCTCCCTGCCCTCAGGCTCCTCTCTCCCTGCCCTCAAGATCCTCTCTCCCTGTCCTCAGACTCCTCTCTCCCTGCCCTCAGGCTCCTCTCTCCCTGCCCTCAGGCTCCTCTCTCCCTGCCCTCAAGCTCCTCTCTCCCTGCCCTCAAGCTCCTCTCTCCCTGCCCTCAGGCTCCTCTCTCCCTGCCCTCAAGCTCCTCTCTCCCTGCCCTCAGGCTCCTCTCTCCCTGTCCTCAGGCTCCTCTCTCCCTGCCCTCAGACTCCTCTCTCCCTGCCCTCAAGCTCCTCTCTCCCTGTCCTCAGACTCCTCTCTCCCTGCCCTCAGGCTCCTCTCTCCCTGCCCTCAGACTCCTCTTTCCCTGCCCTCAGGCTCCTCTCTCCCTGCCCTCAAGCTCCTCTCTCCCTGTCCTCAGACTCCTCTTTCCCTGCCCTCAAGCTCCTCTCTCCCTGCCCTCAGGCTCCTCTCTCCCTGCCCTCAAGCTCCTCTCTCCCTGTCCTCAGACTCCTTTCCCTGCCCTCAAGCTCCTCTCTCCCTGCCCTCAGGCTCCTCTCTCCCTGCCCTCAGGCTCCTCTCTCCCTGCCCTCAAGCTCCTCTCTCCCTGCCCTCAGGCTCCTCTCTCCCTGCCCTCAAGCTCCTCTCTCCCTGCCCTCAGACTCCTCTTTCCCTGCCCTCAGGCTCCTCTCTCCCTATCCTCAAGCTCCTCTCTCCCTGCCCTCAGGCTCCTCTCTCCCTATCCTCAAGCTCCTCTCTCCCTGCCCTCAGGCTCCTCTCTCCCTGTCCTCAGACTCCTCTCTCCCTGCCCTCAGGCTCCTCTCTCCCTGTCCTCAGACTCCTCTCTCCCTGCCCTCAAGCTCCTCTCTCCCTGTCCTCAGGCTCCTTCCTCCCTTAAGAGTCGAACTGCAATGGGCAAACGCTGTCAGCAAGACAGGAGCGCTGGTCAGCCAATGGGTTTGACACAAAGCAGTCAGAAGCCATGCATACTTTCATATAGAGCGACCGGATTCTTCGTCTCTGGGAAAACAGCATTCGGGTCAATAATCTCCCCTGATTCTACCCACCGCTCCCCTATTCCCCCACTTCTCTAAGCTCTGGGAGAGTCTGAGCTGGCCAAAGATGAAGCTGGGAGGCGTGTGTAGATGAGCGGCCCAATTCTCCCAGGATGCGGGGAGAGAGAGTGGAAGAACTCGATTGATAGGGAAAGAATGAGAGGAGAAGCTTTAGCAAAAGTGGAGAGCGGCCTCGAATCGGTAGGGGGGGGGGGGGGGGCTGAATTCGACCGTTTTTGCTCAATGTAATCATTTCAGTAATTGTCTTGCTTCTACTACAGACTCTACACGTATCCGTAGCCAGCCCTACCATTAGCTTACTCTACAGGTATCCGTAGCCAGCCCTACCATTAGCTTACTCTACAGGTATCCGTAGCCAGCCCTACCATTAGCTTACTCTACAGGTATCCGTAGCCAGCCCTACCATTAGCTTACTCTACAGGTATCCGTAGCCAGCCCTACCATTAGCTTACTCTAAAGGTGTCCTTAGCTTAATTAATCCACAGGTGTCCTTAGCTTAATCCACAGGTGTCCTTAGCTTAATCCACAGGTGTCCTTAACTTAATGCACAGGTGTCCTTAGCTTAATCCACAGGTGTCCTTAGCTTAATCCACAGGTGTACTTAGCTTAATGCACATGTGTCCTTAGCTTAATCCACAGTTGTCCTTAGCTTAATGCACAGGTGTCCTTAGCTTAATCCACAGTTGTCCTTAGCTTAATACACAGGTATCCTTAGCTTAATCCACAGGTGTCCAATCCAATACTGTCTGTCAATACTGGAAGCCTATAGGGCCATAAAATTCGGGCCCTTTAAAGCAGAATAATCTTTTGCGATGGAACAACTTTTTTTTAATTTTCCACCGAAGAAGCAGAAGTGCAGACGGGTGGAAAATGATTGAAAAAGAGGTTTCAGTCCCGCAGCAACAAACAGAAACGGAAGCAGATCGGGAAAGATCGAGGGCAGAGGAGCGGAGCGGATGCGGCAGAAACTGGGTCCGATGTTTACGCTCAGCTCTCTCCCTCTCTCGGCCACCGGAAAATTCGTCAGAAAGATCCCGGGGAGCAAAGAAGGAGAGTGAAGGCAGCGGCAAGGTGCCGTATGCGGAAACCAGTTGGCATTTTCCACCGGATGGGGGCGGACTGGCCGCGGAAGTTGACTTACTTCCCTCGGAACTCGGATCTCTAAGCCACTCTGCATGCTTCATTTGGCCGATATCAAAGGAAAAAAATAGGACAACAGTGCCATATAGGCCAGTGACGCGCGAAATTTTCGAATCCAATTATATGTCTGATGTACGCAATTTCTTATAATTCTACACGCAAGTTGCACAGATACAGATAAAATTAGTAGATAGGTAGAAGAGAGACAGCATTCGGACTAGCCGACACATTCCGCCACCTTTGCACCTCGAGGTTCGGGATTGGGACAAGGATCCCGGCTAAAGTCGCAACTGGTACCAATAAGTTATCCGGGAGTATGGTTCAGCCTGTCAGCCCTGCCATGGTCTCCAGAGACAGAGGTCTACGCTGGGGGCATTTATGATGAAGTGCGCAGGCTGGCTTGTTGACACACTCAGAATTTCAAATGTCCAACGCTTGAACTCCCCATGTGCGGTCATCGTCGCAATACTTGGCGCAACTGACGTTTAGGAAATGTCTTTGAAACAATTTTTACTGCGCTATCTTTTTTCCAGAAATTTAGTCCAGCTGCTGCTCTGCATCTATTCAGTCGCGGCCGTGTGGCCATCACAATCATCCCCACTAAAATTCCACCGGCATAAAAATTGCGCTTCTCAAAAAAACAAGATAAAAGAGGCAGTTCATCTCGACGAGTGAGAGGAGCTCAATTCTTTTTCCGCCTCCACTGGCCTTTTCCAAGAAACAGCTGGGGCGCCTACCAAGAGACAGCTGGGACGCCTACCAAGAGACAGCTGGGACGCCCACCAAGAGACAGCTGGGACGCCCACCAAAAGACAGCTGGGACGCCCACCAAGAGACAGCTGGGACGCCCACCAAGAGACAGCTGGGACGCCCACCAAGAGACAGCTGGGACGCCCACCAAGAGACAGCTGGGACGCCCACCAAGAGACAGCTGGGACGCCCACCAAGAGACAGCTAAGGTGCCCACCAAGAGACAGCTGGGGTGCCCACCAAGAGACAGCTGGGACGCCCACCAAGAGACAGCTGGGACGCCCACCAAGAGACAGCTGGGACGCCCACCAAGAGACAGCTGGGACGCCCACCAAGAGACAGCTGGGACGCCCACCAAGAGACAGCTGGGACGCCCACCAAGAGACAGCTGGGACGCCCACCAAGAGACAGCTGGGACGCCCACCAAGAGACAGCTGGGACGCCCACCAAGAGACAGCTGGGACGCCCACCAAGAGACAGCTGGGACGCCCACCAAGAGACAGCTGGGACGCCCACCAAGAGACAGCTGGGACGCCCACCAAGAGACAGCTGGGACGCCTACCAAGAGACAGCTGGGACGCCCACCAAGAGACAGCTGGGACGCCCACCAAGAGACAGCTGGGACGCCCACCAAGAGACAGCTGGGACGCCCACCAAGAGACAGCTGGGGTGCCCACCAAGAGACAGCTGGGACGCCCACCAAGAGACAGCTGGGACGCCCACCAAGAGACAGCTGGGGTGCCCACCAAGAGACAGCTGGGACGCCCACCAAGAGACAGCTGGGACGCCTACCAAGAGACAGCTGGGACGCCCACCAAGAGACAGCTGGGACGCCCACCAAGAGACAGCTGGGACGCCCACCAAGAGACAGCTGGGACGCCCACCAAGAGACAGCTGGGACGCCCACCAAGAGACAGCTGGGACGCCCACCAAGAGACAGCTGGGACGCCCACCAAGAGACAGCAGGGGTGCCCACCAAGAGACAGCTGGGACGCCCACCAAGAGACAGCTGGGACGCCCACCAAGAGACAGCTGGGACGCCCACCAAGAGACAGGGGCGCCCACCAAGAGACAGCTGGGACGCCCACCAAGAGACAGCTGGGACGCCCACCAAGAGACAGCGGAGCCCACCAAGAGACAGCTGGGATGCCCAAACAAGAGACACGCCCACCAAGAGACACGCCCACCAAGAGACATGGGCGCCCACCAAGAGACAGGGGAGCCCACCAAGAGACAGGGGAGCCCACCAAGAGACAGGGGAGCCCACCAAGAGACAGGGGAGCCCACCAAGAGACAGGGGAGCCCACCAAGAGACAGTGGAGCCCACCAAGAGACAGGGGAGCCCACCAAGAGACAGGGGAGCCCACCAAGAGACAGGGGAGCCCACCAAGAGACAGGGGAGCCCACAAAGAGACAGGGGAGCCCACCAAAAGACAGGGGCGCCCACCAAGAGACAGGGGCGCCCACCAAGAGACAGGGGCGCCCACCAAGAGACAGCTGGGACGCCCACCAAGAGACAGCTGGGACGCCCACCAAGAGACAGCTGGGACGCCCACCAAGAGACAGCTGGGACGCCTACCAAGAGACAGCTGGGACGCCCACCAAGAGACAGCTGGGACGCCCACCAAGAGACAGCTGGGACGCCCACCAAGAGACAGCTGGGGTGCCCACCAAGAGACAGCTGGGGTGCCCACCAAGAGACAGCTGGGACGCCCACCAAGAGACAGCTGGGACGCCCACCAAGAGACAGCTGGGACGCCCACCAAGAGACAGCTGGGACGCCCACCAAGAGACAGCTGGGACGCCCACCAAGAGACAGCTGGGACGCCCACCAAGAGACAGCTGGGACGCCCACCAAGAGACAGCTGGGACGCCCACCAAGAGACAGCTGGGACGCCCACCAAGAGACAGCTGGGACGCCCACCAAGAGACAGCTGGGACGCCCACCAAGAGACAGCTGGGGTGCACACCAAGAGACAGCTGGGACGCCCACCAAGAGACAGCTGGGACGCCCACCAAGAGACAGCTGGGACGCCCACCAAGAGACAGGGGAGCCCACCAAGAGACAGATGGGATGCCCAAACAAGAGACACGCCCACCAAGAGACACGCCCACCAAGAGACATGGGCGCCCACCAAGAGACAGGGGAGCCCACCAAGAGACAGGGGAGCCCACCAAGAGACAGGGGAGCCCACCAAGAGACAGGGGAGCCCACCAAGAGACAGGGGAGCCCACCAAAAGACAGGGGAGCCCACCAAGAGACAGGGGAGCCCACCAAGAGACAGGGGAGCCCACCAAGAGACAGTGGAGCCCACCAAGAGACAGGGGAGCCCACCAAGAGACAGGGGAGCCCATTAAGAGACAGGGGAGCCCACCAAAAGACATTGGAGCCCACCAAGAGACAGGGGAGCCCACCAAGAGACAGGGGAGCCCACCAAGAGACAGTGGAGCCCACCAAGAGACAGGGGAGCCCACCAAGAGACAGGGGAGCCCACCAAGAGACAGCTGGGGTGCCCACCAAGAGACAGCTGGGACGCCCACCAAGAGACAGCTGGGACGCCCACCAAGAGACAGCTGGGACGCCCACCAAGAGACAGCTGGGACGCCCACCAAGAGACAGCTGGGACGCCTACCAAGAGACAGCTGGGACGCCCACCAAGAGACAGCTGGGACGCCCACCAAGAGACAGCTGGGACGCCCACCAAGAGACAGCTGGGACGCCCACCAAGAGACAGCTGGGACGCCCACCAAGAGACAGCTGGGACGCCCACCAAGAGACAGCTGGGACGCCCACCAAGAGACAGCTGGGACGCCCACCAAGAGACAGCTGGGACGCCCACCAAGAGACAGCTGGGGTGCCCACCAAGAGACAGCTGGGACGCCCACCAAGAGACAGCTGGGACGCCCACCAAGAGACAGCTGGGACGCCCACCAAGAGACAGCTGGGACGCCCACCAAGAGACAGCTGGGACGCCCACCAAGAGACAGGGGAGCCCACCAAGAGACAGATGGGATGCCCAAACAAGAGACACGCCCACCAAGAGACACGCCCACCAAGAGACATGGGCGCCCACCAAGAGACAGGGGAGCCCACCAAGAGACAGGGGAGCCCACCAAGAGACAGGGGAGCCCACCAAGAGACAGGGGAGCCCACCAAGAGACAGGGGAGCCCACCAAGAGACAGTGGAGCCCACCAAGAGACAGGGGAGCCCACCAAGAGACAGGGGAGCCCACCAAGAGACAGTGGAGCCCACCAAGAGACAGGGGAGCCCACCAAGAGACAGGGGGAGCCCACCAAGAGACAGGGGAGCCCACCAAAAGACAGGGGCGCCCACCAAGAGACAGGGGCGCCCACCAAGAGACAGCTGGGACGCCCACCAAGAGACAGCTGGGACGCCCACCAAGAGACAGCTGGGACGCCCACCAAGAGACAGCTGGGACGCCTACCAAGAGACAGCTGGGACGCCCACCAAGAGACAGCTGGGACGCCCACCAAGAGACAGCTGGGACGCCTACCAAGAGACAGCTGGGACGCCCACCAAGAGACAGCTGGGACGCCCACCAAGAGACAGCTGGGACGCCCACCAAGAGATAGCTGGGACGCCCACCAAGAGACAGCTGGGGTGCCCACCAAGAGACAGCTGGGACGCCCACCAAGAGACAGCTGGGACGCCCACCAAGAGACAGCTGGGGTGCCCACCAAGAGACAGCTGGGACGCCCACCAAGAGACAGCTGGGACGCCCACCAAGAGACAGGGGAGCCCACCAAGAGACAGGGGAGCCCACCAAGAGACAGGGGAGCCCACCAAGAGACAGGGGAGCCCACCAAGAGACAGGGGAGCCCACCAAAAGACAGGGGAGCCCACCAAGAGACAGGGGAGCCCACCAAGAGACAGGGGAGCCCACCAAGAGACAGGGGAGCCCACCAAGAGACAGGGGAGCCCACCAAAAGACAGGGGAGCCCACCAAGAGACAGGGGAGCCCACCAAGAGACAGGGGAGCCCACCAAGAGACAGGGGAGCCCACCAAGAGACAGGGGAGCCCACCAAGAGACAGGGGAGCCCACCAAGAGACAGCTGGGACGCCCACCAAGAGACAGCTGGGACGCCCACCAAGAGACAGGGAAGCCCAAACAAGAGACAGGGGTGCCCACCAAGGCACCAAATATTGGCGTTCTTTTAGGGTTAAGTCTCTTAAGTCCCCTTAGGCCTGCTCCAATTAAAGTTCCTGCGTGTGCCACTGGTTCTATGCAGTACTATTTTCACTTGTATATCTTACTACTATGAACGGTGGCAGCATGTGCTTAGATTGAGTATCAGCAACGCGTCCGACTGTCGCGCCAAGTCCTTAGGTTCGATTCCCCGGAGCCGGCCATACTATACTAGGAGCGTAATTTTGGGGTTGACCTGCGGATTCTATGAGGCTCAACTCACAGGGGCAGAGAGTGTACATGCTTGACGGTTAGAGAGTTAAGGCCGCTGTACACTCTGTGTGAGTGCGTGCCTGCGTACACCTATCCGCGCCCCGATCACCCGAAATTCCCGACTGAACTGAGTTAAACACTTAGCCAATAGACAGCCACTAAGACAGACAGACAGGCAGGCACTAAGACAGACAGACAGACAGACAGACAGACACTAAGACAGACAGACAGACAGACAGACAGACAGACAGGCAGAAAGACAGACAGACAGACAGACACTAAGACAGACAGACAGACAGACACACAGACAGACAGACAGACAGACAGACAGACAGACAACAGACAAGCACTAAGACAGACAGACAAACAGACACTAAGACAGACAGACAGACAGACAGGCACTAAGACAGACAGACAAACACACAGACACTGAGACAAACAGACAAACAGACAAACAGACAGACAGACAGCCAGCCAGTAAGACTAAGAGAATAACTACCGTTAGCAACAGGAAGTTAGCACGGTTGACTTCCAATTCAGATGATGACTCAATCGACGGCCGCTCCACAGTCGGTCCGCGGAAGCCGAAGTTAAGCAAACCTGTGTGACTGTGTCTAGAACTTGACTGGGAAATACCGAAATTACACGGATCGTACAAGCCTAAAATTTACAGCCAACAAAATCAGTTCGCAGATCGCCAGTGGTTTTACAATCCGAATAACTAATTAAGATGTTCAACAAGGGCGAAAGGGCTTGCCACTGCCGGCTATTGGCTTAGACTGGGGCCAGCCAATCAGAGTTGCTGAGAGATCTTCTTTACTCCTGACGCTTACTGACTTCAGACACTCGCTTAATACACTACCGCTCAGAGTTACTTAAGTCAAGCAATACAGCATCCTATTCCTTCTTCAGCGGCATCTGCCATTTCTCCCGAATTTCCTTCAGTAGGAATCTGCCATTTCACCTGAAGTTCCTTCAGTAGGCATTAGCCATTCCTTCAGTAGGAATCAGCCATTCCTTCAGTAGGAATCTGCCATTCCTTCAGTAGGAATCTGCCATTTCTTCAGTAGGAATCTGCCATTCCATCTGAAGTTCCTTCAGTAGGCATCTGCCATTCCTTCAGTAGGAATCTGCCATTCCTTCAGTAGGAATCTGCCATTCCATCTGAAGTTCCTTCAGTAGGCATCTGCCATTCCTTCAGTAGGAATCTGCCATTCCATCTGAAGTTCCTTCAGTAGGCATCTGCCATTCCTTCAGTAGGAATCTGCCATTCCTTCAGTAGGAATCTGCCATTCCTTCAGTAGGAATCTGCCATTCCATCTGAAGTTCCTTCAGTAGGCATCTGCCATTCCTTCAGTAGGAATCTGCCATTCCATCTGAAGTTCCTTCAGTAGGCATCTGCCATTCCTTCAGTAGGAATCTGCCATTCCTTCAGTAGGAATCTGCCATTCCTTCAGTAGGAATCTGCCATTCCATCTGAAGTTCCTTCAGTAGGCATCTGCCATTCCTTCAGTAGGAATCTGCCATTCCTTCAGTAGGAATCTGCCATTCCATCAGTAGGAATCAGCCATTCCTTCAGTAGGAATCAGCCATTCCTTCAGTAGGAATCTGCCATTCCATCAGTAGGAATCAGCCATTCCTTCAGTAGGAATCTGCCATTCCTTCAGTAGGAATCTGCCATTCCATCAGTAGGAATCAGCCATTCCTTCAGTAGGAATCTGCCATTCCTTCAGTAGGAATCTGCCATTCCTTCAGTAGGAATCTGCCATTCCATCTGAAGTTCCTTCAGTAGGCATCTGCCATTCCTTCAGTAGGAATCTGCCATTCCATCTGAAGTTCCTTCAGTAGGCATCTGCCATTCCTTCAGTAGGAATCTGCCATTCCATCTGAAGTTCCTTCAGTAGGCATCTGCCATTCCTTCAGTAGGAATCTGCCATTCCATCTGAAGTTCCTTCAGTAGGCATCTGCCATTCCTTCAGTAGGAATCAGCCCTTCCTTCAGTAGGAATCAGCCATTCCTTCAGTTGGAATCTGCCATTCCTTCAGTAGGAATCTGCCATTCCTTTAGTAGGAATCAGCCATTCCTTCAGTAGGAATCAGCCATTCCTTCAGTAGGAATCAGCCATTCCTTCAGTAGGAATCAGCCATTCCTTCAGTAGGAATCAGCCATTCCTTCAGTAGGAATCTGCCATTCCACCTGAAGTTCCTTCAGTAGGAATCTGCCATTCCTTCAGTAGGAATCTGCCATTCCTTCAGTAGGAATCTGCCATTCCACCTGAAGTTCCTTCAGTATGAATCTGCCATTCCTTCAGTAGGAATCAGCCATTCCTTCAGTAGGAATCTGCCATTCCTTCAGTAGGAATCTGCCATTCCATCTGAAGTTCCTTCAGTAGGCATCTGCCATTCCTTCAGTAGGCATCTGCCATTCCTTCAGTAGGAATCTGCCATTCCTTCAGTAGGAATCTGCCATTCCTTCAGTAGGAATCTGCCATTCCATCTGAAGTTCCTTCAGTAGGCATCTGCCATTCCTTCAGTAGGAATCTGCCATTCCATCTGAAGTTCCTTCAGTAGGCATCTGCCATTCCTTCAGTAGGAATCTGCCATTCCATCTGAAGTTCCTTCAGTGGGCATCTGCCATTCCTTCAGTAGGAATCAGCCCTTCCTTCAGTAGGAATCAGCCATTCCTTCAGTTGGAATCTGCCATTCCTTCAGTAGGAATCTGCCATTCCTTTAGTAGGAATCAGCCATTCCTTCAGTAGGAATCAGCCATTCCTTCAGTAGGAATCAGCCATTCCTTCAGTTGGAATCTGCCATTCCTTCAGTAGGAATCTGCCATTCCTTGAGTAGGAATCAGCCATTCCTTCAGTAGGAATCAGCCATTCCTTCAGTAGGAATCAGCCATTCCTTCAGTAGGAATCAGCCATTCCTTCAGTAGGAATCTGCCATTCCACCTGAAGTTCCTTCAGTAGGAATCTGCCATTCCTTCAGTAGGAATCTGCCATTCCTTCAGTAGGAATCTGCCATTCCACCTGAAGTTCCTTCAGTAGGAATCTGCCATTCCTTCAGTAGGAATCTGCCATTCCTTCAGTAGGAATCAGCCATTCCTTCAGTAGGAATCAGCCATTCCATCTGAAGTTCCTTCAGTAGGCATCTGCCATTCCTTCAGTAGGCATCTGCCATTCCTTCAGTAGGAATCTGCCATTCCTTCAGTAGGAATCTGCCATTCCTTCAGTAGGAATCAGCCATTCCTTCAGTAGGAATCAGCCATTCCTTCAGTAGGAATCTGCCATTCCTTCAGTAGGAATCAGCCATTCCTTCAGTAGGAATCAGCCATTCCTTCAGTAGGAATCTGCCATTCCTTCAGTAGGAATCTGCCATTCCATCTGAAGTTCCTTCAGTAGGCATCTGCCATTCCTTCAGTAGGAATCTGCCATTCCATCTGAAGTTCCTTCAGTAGGCATCTGCCATTCCTTGAGTAGGAATCAGCCATTCCTTCAGTTGGAATCTGCCATTCCTTCAGTAGGAATCTGCCATTCCTTTAGTAGGAATCAGCCATTCCTTCAGTAGGAATCAGCCATTCCTTTAGTAGGAATCAGCCATTCCTTCAGTAGGAATCAGCCATTCCTTTAGTAGGAATCAGCCATTCCTTCAGTAGGAATCAGCCATTCCTTCAGTAGGAATCTGCCATTCCATCTGAAGTTCCTTCAGTAGGCATCAGCCATTCCTTCAGTTGGAATCTGCCATTCCTTCAGTAGGAATCAGCCATTTCATCTGAAGTTCCTTCAGTAGGCATCTGCCATTCCTTCAGTAGGAATCAGCCATTCCTTCAGTAGGAATCAGCCATTCCTTCAGTAGGAATCTGCCATTCCTTCAGTAGGAATCAGCCATTCCTTCAGTAGGAATCTGCCATTCCACCTGAAGTTCCTTCAGTAGGCATCTGCCATTCCTTCAGTAGGAATCTGCCATTCCTTCAGTAGGAATCTGCCATTCCTTCAGTAGGAATCTGCCATTCCTTCAGTAGGAATCTGCCATTCCTTCAGTAGGAATCTGCCATTCCTTCAGTAGGAATCAGCCATTACTTCAGTAGGAATCTGCCATTCCACCTGAAGTTCCTTCAGTAGGCATCAGCCATTCCTTCAGTTGGAATCTGCCATTCCTTCAGTAGGAATCAGCCATTCCTTCAGTAGGAATCTGCCATTCCACCTGAAGTTCCTTCAGTAGGCATCAGCCATTCCTTCAGTTGGAATCTGCCATTCCTTCAGTAGGAATCAGCCATTTCATCTGAAGTTCCTTCAATAGGCATCAGCCATTCCTTCAGTTGGAATCTGCCATTGCTTCAGTGGACATCCGTTATTACATTTGACCCTTCAGTGAACATCGTCATTGCTTTCCTACTTATCATTTGCACATACACGATGCCAGTTACACAGACAACTAAAAGCCAGCAGTCCCTTCTAACAAACTTCCTATCTCAATCCTGAAAGCGGCATCATAAATGAATTAATCTTGTTCCGGTTATCATTTCCTTATCTAGATGATAAAAATAGCCCGACGAACCCCAAGGCGCAGACTTAACAGTTTACCCAACTGCATCGAAGGGGAATCATTGTGCAAGCACTGCACTGGCGGGTGACTTGAAGGCTAGGCGGAGTCTTGCCCGTCAATCAGTCATTTTCAGGCAATATATATACAGAGCTGAAGTCTATATAAATACCTATTTTAGCCTCTGCGCGACCTGACCTTCACGACAGTCGAGAGAAAAGATTTATATTCAAAACAATATAGATGTATTAAATTTCATAAAAACGGCAACTAGAACGCGAATATTGCAGCAAGAGGTGTCGAAGTTTATTTTAAATGATAAAAAACAACACATTAGAGCTGCGTGCAATTTATAAACATTACTCTGGTCAGCCGACAATTTCTTGCCGGACTGTGCATTCTGTGAAAACCCATTAGTCTACTATAAGTAGGAATTTTAAAATCGGGAAACTTAGATCTAGGTCATAGAATGCTGGCTAACCACTATTTGGGACAATGGCATTCTCATAGTTAGGATTGGGATTCTCAGATTCGGGATTGGGATTCTCATAGTTGGGATTGGGATTCTCAGATTCGAGATTGGGATGCTCATAGTCGGGATTGGGATTCTCTGATTTAGTATTCGGATTCTTGTGGTTGGGATTGGGCCTCTCAGATTCGGGATTGGGATTCTCGGATTCGGGATTGGGATTCTCAGATTCGTGTTTGGGATTCTCAGATTCGGGATTGGGATTCTCAGATTCGGGATTGGGATTCTCAGATTCGGGATTGGGATTCTCAGATTCGGGATTGGGATTCTCGGATTCGGGATTGGGATTCTCAGATTCGTGTTTGGGATTCTCAGATTCGGGATTGGGATTCTCAGATTCGTGTTTGGGATTCTCAGATTCGGGATTGGGATTCTTATATTTGGGATTGG
Source organism: Macrostomum lignano (assembly GCA_002269645.1). Lineage (NCBI taxonomy): Eukaryota > Metazoa > Platyhelminthes > Macrostomidae > Macrostomum > Macrostomum lignano. Next base: position 204,471 of record NIVC01001393.1, on the reverse strand, counting down.
GATTGGGATTCTCAGATTCGGGATTGGGATTCTCATATTTGGGATTGGGATTCTCAGATTCGGGATTGGGATTCTCAGATTTGGGATTGGGATTCTCAGATTCGGGTTTGGGATTCTCAGATTCGGGATTGGGATTCTCATATTTGGGATTGGGATTCTCATAGTTGGAATTGGGATTCTCATAGTTGGGATTGGGATTCTCATATTTGGGATTGGGATTTTCATAGTCGGGATTGGGATTCTCAGTTTCGGGATTTCTGCAATAAAATAGCACACAGGCAATCGCGCAGTGAAATCCTAAATCTAACAATTATCCCGCATTAAAAATCCCTACTTGCGGCCACGAGTCTGAGCGGCCTTAGCCTTCTCGGCCAGCTTGGCAACGTATTTAAGATGGTCCCGCTGCTCGCCGTAGTACCAGTGCAGCTGGTCCTCCAGCAAGTCGGTCTCAGCCCGGGCTCGCCTATCCGCGTACACCTCGTCTAGCACCTGTTCCAGGGTCAGCCCCAGGCTAGCCAGCTTCTCAGCCGCATCTTTTAGTTCTTTTTGGCGTCGCTGCTCGAACTCGGCCTTGGCCGCCTCGGTCCGGTCGGCCAGCTCGGCCAGTCGGCGCTGGCGAAGCCGCCTGCAGCGGTCGCGAGTCTCGGCCAGCCGGCTGGGGAAGCCCGGCTTTGGCGGCTCCGCCTCGTTCGGCCGTGGCTTGTGCGCGAAGTTGAGCTCAAGGCCGGAGACCAGGCGCAGGAACTGGGCATAATCCTCGGAGCGGAGCACCTCGATCAGGTGGCGCCGCCTGTCCAGCATGGCCAACAGATTGCGCTCCAGCACTGCCGAATTCTTCTTGGACATCTGCTCGCGCTGCACCCGGATGCGCACGGTAAGGCGGACGACTGCGGGGGGGGGAATTAGGAGAAACTCAGCCTCTAGGATCCCACTTAATATCTGCATCATGGGCCTCCAATCTCATCCATAATATATAATAATTCAATCCCAAATCCTCATTATTCACCCAATTCAATCCCAAATCCTCATTATTCACCCAATTTAATCCCAAATCCTCATTATTCACCCAATTTAGTCCCTAATCCTCATTATTCACCCAATTCAATCCCAAATCCTCATTTATACCCAATTCAATCCCAAATCCTCATTATTCACCCAATTTAATCCCAAATCCTCATTATTCACCCAATTTAATCCCAAATCCTCATTATTCACCCAATTCAATCCCAAATCCTCATTATTCACCCAATTTAATCCCAAATCCCCATTATTCACCTAATTCAATCCCAAATCCTCATTATTCACCTAATTCAATCCCAAATCCTCATTATTCACCCAATTCAATCCCAAATCCTCATTATTCACCCAATTTAATCCCAATTCCTCATTATTCACCCAATTTAATCCCAAATCCTCATTATTCACCTAATTCAATCCCAATTCCTCATTATTCACCTAATTCAATCCCAATTCCTCATTATTCACCCAATTTAATCCCAATTCCTCATTATTCACCTAATTCAATCCCAATTCCTCATTATTCACCCAATTTAATCCCAATTCCTCATTATTCACCCAATTTAATCCCAAATCCTCATTATTCACCCAATTTAATCCCAATTCCTCATTATTCACCCAATTTAATCCCAATTCCTCATTATTCACCCAATTTAATCCCAAATCCTCATTATTCACCCAATTAAATCCAAAATCCTCATTATTCACCCAATTCAATCCCAAATCCTCATTATTCACCCAATTTAATCCCAAATCCTCATTATTCACCCAATTTAATCCCAAATCCTCATTATTCACCCAATTCAATCCCAAATCCTCATTATTCACCCAATTCAATCCAAAATCCTCATTATTCACCCAATTTAATCCCAAATCCTCATTATTCACCCAATTTAATCCCAAATCCTCATTATTCACCCAATTTAATCCCAAATCCTCATTATTCACCCAATTCAATCCCTAATCCCCATTATTCACCCAATTCAATCCCAAATCCTAATTATTCACCCAATTCAATCCCAAATCCTCATTATTCACCCAATTCAATCCCAAATCCTCATTATTCACCCAATTCAATCCCTAATCCCCATTATTCACCCAATTCAATCCCAAATCCCCATTAATCACCCGATTTAATCCCAAATCCTCATTCTTCACCCAATTCAGACCCTAATCACAATACCAAACTAGTTCCCATTTCTACAGCCAAAAATGAACTCAAATTTAACTCAATTCAATGCACTCTTACTCTCGTTGGCAGTAGATTCCTGGGCAGGGTCAAGTCCCAGTTCAATGGCTTTCTCCCTGATTACATCGGACACAGCGGCCTCCTACAACAGTGAAATACATATCATACTTTAATATTAAAAACTAACCTTATGAATAAGGAATACAGGAAATAAAACAGAAATACCTACAAAATTCATGAACTCAAATGAGTGGATGTTTTTGACAGATTCTGGCACACTCCTGAAAGTGAGTCATTAATAATGATATATTTAAGTGCCTAATAAATGCAATTGACAAACAAATAATTGAGCAATCTTACTCATCTAGATACTTGCGCAGCAGAGCTGGAGCGGAACTACCCTTCGGCAGCTTTACTTTAGCCCTATCCTCTGCAAATTGCAACATTCAAAATATTATAAATGGTGAGTATTGCTTCCCAGTTGAACATACTCATGAATTATTAAAAAAATTATAGCTTACCATATTTCTCTAACACCTCCTTAGATATTGGTCGGGTCATCCATTTCCAGCTATAGTACTTTGTAAACCAATGCCCTTGGCGGATTGGAATTGCTGAAAGTTAAAAAGCAAAATTCAGCTCATCACAATGTTACAATAGGAACAGATTAAAGAGAAGGTGCTTATACAATTTTATATATGAATCTTGATTCTTAATCATTAAAAAGTAGTTTTTTGCTTAACCCATTATTTGAATTGTATTAAATAAAACAAACGAATTCATCTTTGAAAGTAGGGCTGGCAAACTAGATAAAGAGAAAGGCCAAATAAAGAATCTATAGCATTGCTATGGGCAAGATGAGATAAAATAAGATAAAGAAAGAGAAAAGAACAGATGAGAGATAAAAAGGGGAGACAACAGATAAAAGGGGAAATAAGATACAAGAAGAGATGAGAAGAGAGTAGAGGAAATACAGGGTGTGTATGATTTCATAATTTTGTTATTTTAGTGACAAAAGGCACTTTATAATATCAATATATAGCCACACTCCGGATCATGTAGTAATGCTCAAAAATTCAAGCATGCATTGGCCTTGTTTGCACGCCTAAATTTAGAGGTGCAAAGTTGGTGTGCATGACTCTTAAGAAAATAGTGTGCATCCACACCTGGCATGCACTTCATATAATCAGGTGAAAGAGTTATTGTTAGTGTACATATTAAATTTTCTGGCTTTTAAGCTTGCTAATAATGCATTAAAACAAAAGTTTGTGTATATCAGTTTTTTGCTATAATTTCTTTTTGGCATACATATGTAACTCTTTCAATTTTTGTTTGGGCATGCACCCAGCATGATCAAGACTATGGATATAGTTATTTTGTAACTAGATTTATGTTTTTAGGTCTATTTTTCAAAAATTCTATAAAATAGTTTCAAAGTTAACCCCAAAATGGCGCTGTGCACTTTTAAAGTTGAACTATTTTTTGTTAGCAAGATAGCCACCACAACCTCTGCCTGCCTGCCTCTCTTTCCTAATCTGGGCCCAGATATGTAAAAGGGTTTGTAAAATTGACTAAATTTTGGCTGCCATAAGTTTGCTCCACATGAAGCAATTGGCTTCAAACTTGACACAATTTTTCATTGACTCATTCTCAGTCTAAATGTAAAGATTCAACTCTGTAACTCAATTGGAACAGAAACTGTAAGCATGTGAAGTTTGTCTGCTTTTCCTGTTGTTTGTGCCACTCACTTGCTTATTCCCCCAGATCCAGACCAAGGGTCAGGCGATAGGGCTGAATGTACATAGCGAATGTACAGTGTTTTGGAATAGCTTTATCTATAGCCTTCTCTGCACCCCATACATGCTTGGGCGCAACCTAGGGATTCACCCGGCCATTTCTATTGGCAACACACACATGTAAGTTGCTATTGGACGGAATAGTGGTCACGTGACTGCTCTCAACCAATAGCGACTTACATGTGTGTGTTGCCAATAGAAACGCCCCATAGAGAAACTACATTTAGCCATAACAGTTTAGTGAGGAATTCAAACCACTGCCCTCTGTATTGGTAAACTCTGCAACAGTTTAACAGGAGATGGCAATTGGCAAATCAAGGCAATCCAGCATGGTTTTTTAAAAGTGAAAGATTTATGAAAAGGCAATGCAATATAATACAACCCTACTAAACTAGTCACACCATAGAAATTTTAAGTTTCTTTTTAAAGTACTTAAAGAGTAAGTAAAGACTGCATTGGAGCTGAAGATACACAAAATCCTTTTAGGGCTGCAGATTGGCAAGAAAGATAACATGATCAAAGCATGAGAACAACCATGAGAGTACTACATCCCACAAACTGGCTTTCCAAGCAGGGATTAGCAGACTTTTACCTCAAAGGCCAGATAAAGAATCCAGCTCATGGTTGAAGGGCTGATGAGAGTAGAAAGAAGAAGGAATAGACAATTTGAAAAGAGGAGAGGCGAGAGAAGGGATTAGTGAAAAGATAGAATATAATTGGAGATAAAGGTGTGAATGACAATGAGGGAGGGGAGAGAGGAGAAGCAAGATGAGAGAGTAGAGAGCAGCAAGAAGAGGAGAGGAGACAGAAGAGAGTAAAGATGAGAGCTTCTGATGAGAGGAGAGAAGAGATAGGAGAGTGGAGAGCAGGGAGAGAGGAAAGAGGTGAAAGGAGAGATGATAGAGTAAAGGGAAGAGAGAAGAAATAAGGTTGTAGAGATAAGAGAGTTGTAAAGAGTGATGAGAAATGAAAGATAAAAGATAAATGAGAGAAGAAAGTGGAGAGAGTATAGAAGAGAGAAGAGAAAGAAGAGAAGAAAGGAGAAAGGAAAGTAAGAAGTCAAAAGAGGAAAAAGAAAATAGTACAAAGGAGAGAGGTGAGAAAACATATAAAACAGTAAAGATAATAGATGAAAAGGGGGGTGAGAGAGCAGAGACAATACTGAACAGACGAGAGATGGGAGAATAGAGAGAATGTAGGAAAGATAAGAGATAAGAGAAAAGATTACAGAGATGAGAGAAGAGAAAAGAGACAAAGGGAGAGGGAAGTGAGTGAGAAGAGAGGAGAGGAAAGAGGAGAATGGAGAGGGGAAAGAGTAGAGAGGAGAAGAGAGAGGGGAGAGGAGAGATAAGAGAGAAAGAGAGAGAAAGAGAGTGAGAGAGAGAGGAGAGGAAAGAGAAAAGAAGAGAGAAGAGATAAGATAAGAGAGATAAAAGAAAAGAGAGATAAGGGAAGATATGAGAAAAGAGGAGAGAGGAGAGAAAAAAGAGAAAAGATGAGAAGAGAGAGATAAGAATAGAGTGATGAAGGATGAGAGGGAAGAAAAGAAACAAAAGAGAAGATAGAAGTTTCAAAGGATCCAAGGAACATAGGAAGAGTCAAACTAGTGATGGACTGAATGTAGATTTTTGCAAGTTTCCAAAACCAAATTCGAATCCAAATATCTGAAAATAAGTGAAGGGTAAATGGTGGGAGTAACTATGATATTTTCAGTGACGAAAATGCCTCGTCATCTGTTAGTAATCATATTAGTGCTGTACATTAATTTACTGACAAGATTCAATCTATCTTGGGCTATGCTTATTCTATATCTATCTAGCATCTGAATTGAATTGAACTTAGCATTGAACTTAATTCTTTATATAGCTAATCTAACTAATTCCAATTACTAATACTAACTGACATTACGTTTGTGCAATTTAATAACTTTACCATGTATAGTGCATGCAAAGTCTATTGCATTGGCATTTTGAAAAAAACAAAGTAATGATTACATTTAAACAATGATTACCTACAAATGTTTTAGAACTTTAGATTGAATGCCTCAAAGGTCCCAAAGTTGAGTAAACTAACTTAATAACACTTTACACTTAACACTTTAAAATATGTTGCTGCAAAAACTGACAATTGTAAAAATGAATAGTATATTGTTAAATTTTACATTCTTTTTTTTTAAATTAACTTTCAATAATATTTGAATCTATCACTAAGTCAAACATAGGCTAGAGTTTGCCAACACATGTTTTAGAATCAGACAACAAACATTGTGTGACATTCTGTGTAGCACCCTACCTAAAAAATCAAATGTTTGCCTTAAATTAAATCCTAACTTTATACAATTATACTTTATTATATTTTTTTATTTTTATCATATTAATTCTTGACAATTTTTTGTTTGAGTATAGCCTTATATTTCAGAATACATGCAAAAATAGTTCCAAGGATAGGAATTCCCCAGGTTCAAAATTGACAGGTTTCAACAGCTTGTTTAGATATAAACATAAAAGATCTACCATATAAAATGCCTATTGAGAAAAGTATAAAAAATAGTCATTAAATTTGAAAAACATACAAATACAACAAGATTGCTAATATGTAACAATAAATAAACAAAATTAAATGAAGCACCACTTTACTGTTTTATAAAACCTCTGAAATTATAGCTATAGTCATAGATTTTATCCCATTTAAGATAAGCAAAATAATTTTCTACTTGAAACCATAATAGCTATCACAGAGAGATCTTTTCTTGTAACCAAAATTACTGTTGCCAAAATATCTTATCACCAAACTGACTGTAATCACTTTGAAGGATCTACCTAGCAAGTAGGATTTACTATGTTTATTATTTATATAATTAAATGATATAGACAATAGACTTATAGTATATGTCATAAATAAAGCTAAATTCAAGACAAATATTTAAGGTTTTAACTTTTAAAAACTTGCCAAATAGCATATGATATTATTTTAATTATGAAAGAGTCTGTCTAGAACCTAGAAGGCTAGACTAAACCTAAGCCTAAGGCTATGGGAAATGTATAAAATCTAGAAGAAAATTGTTAGGCTTTAACAACTTATTTACTTTGTTGTTGAAGATATATATTTTCAAATTTAATGAAAATTACTTACAGAAATTTAAACCACTTGTGATGATTCTAGGACACAACGAGGCAGTACTAGGCAATGCACAAACTGCCCGCCTTATTGGTCCAATCCAGCAAAGTGTGTTGCCAACCATTATGAAGCAGAAAAGGAAAACGGTAATAAAATTGACGTTCAAAGACAAGGAAAGTAGTCAGGAAATTTTTAGGGATATTTTATAAAGACGTCTTAACTCTTCATATCAGCCTCAGCCTTTATTTACTTTTGTTGTGCTAGCACTGTGTGGCCCGTTGGTCAACTGATTTTCGCTTCGATTTTAAATGTTTTTCTACGAAGTTTTCTACGATTTTTTAGTTCAAAAATTTAGCACATTATGTTTAACAAATAACTAGGCATTACGTTTAACAAATACCACCACTCTATTGACTTAAAGCTGAGGTATCATTGAAATAATATTTATATTTCATAAACAATGAAATAGTGATTAATATTACTATGTTTATGGGATTCATTTCTCAACAAGTCTTTTAAATGGTTCTTCAGAGATGTATTAAATATTAAATGTACCGATAGTCTGCAGGCGTACCAGTCAGTGTACACGGCGATTGGTTGGTTGGTTTGGCATGATTAGTTGCAGAGTGGCCGGGGTGGATATATAGCGCCCGGAGGCGTTGCCGGGGAGTGTAAGAGTTTGACTGCACACAAAATATTGACTCCGCCTCGGTTGTTACAATTAACAAGGCGTTGCGAGCAAAACCCTTAGCTATAGCTGAATCATGATTGAGCAAATTTCTCTCGCGCCTCCCGTTCCGTCGCATTCGATAACGACAGGCCACTGCACTGTACAGCGCTGGGCTGCATAATGTGTGCAATTGAATAATGCCGTTCCCCGAGCGGGATTCCAGTTGCGTAACTTGCAGTTGCGATCTGAGATAACTCTCCCTCTGTCACTCTACTTCTCTGTCAATCTCCTCTCTGTTGCTCTCACTGTCATTCTCCCCTCTCCCCTTCTCTCTCTCACACTCTCTCCGCATCTTTCGATCGCTCGATCTCTACCTTCGATCGCTCTCTACCTTCAATTTCCACCCCCACTCTCCCCTCTGTACTCTCCCTCTCTGTCACTTTCTCCTTCACTCTCCCCTCTGTCACTCTCTCCCTATGTCACTGTCTATTTTCCCAGTTTAATTGTGGACTTGAAAAAGCATAAAACAGACATACGTCAGCATCATCATAGTAAAACTAAAAAAGATTCCGTAACCAAATACGAATCCGGAACTCGAAAAAACCCCAAAGAGAGATTTGTGCAGTTGATGTGCAGAATCAACTACTGTATCTATCTATTTATGATACTCATAAAAGTAGAGGGTAAAACAAAAAAACGTATTTTTTAAAAAGTAATAAAAAAGTCGAAGAGTCGAACAAGTTGGCAATTTCATTTTTAGTTTATCATTATTAATTAATTAATTAGTACCTCCTGTCTGAGAATAGCGGAGATTGTGACGAGTGCTTCAACGAATTCAATCAATTAAATAGTAAAGGCGGCATAGTACAAAGAAATTAATTTTTTAATTTTGAATTGCTTAAATGAATTTTAATTTTTTCGCCGCTTGCGTTATTTGGTTGCAAATGCTCGGATCCTTGCAAAGCATATTAGACAGATTTTGAATAAATTATTTCATTTCACTTTAATTCACTAAAATCTATTCACCATCAAAAAGAGCAATAAAAGTCTTGAATTCATTTGATTGGTTTATTGTGAACTCAGCATCCGTCTAATTGAACGAAAGGGCGCCAGTAGGACAAGGAGGGCGTCACATTAGGACAAGTGAGCCGCCAGTAGGACAAGTGAGGCGCCAGTAGGACAAGTGAGGCGCCAGTAGGACAAGTGAGGCGCCAGTAGGACAAGTGAGGTGCCAGTAGGACAAGTGAGGCGCCAGTAGGACAAGGGGGGTAGAACAGTCGGGGGTGCAGTATGACGTTGCTCACGCCACAAATGAACTCACTGCAAGTACTTCCCGACCCTGAATTGCCCGGGTTGAAATCTGCAGCCTGAAATAAAACTCGATTTTTTGCAAAAAAGCAGAAAAACGAAAATGAATAGACAATGCATTTCATTTTTAATTTATCCTAACTGTGCCTGCAGGGACCACACTGAAAGAAAGCAAGCAATTCCATTCATTAGCTCGCCCACATCAATGGCAGGAACTATAATTAGCACACGCATATTTGTCTGCTTCAAAGTCGCCCAGCAAAAGCCAGTCATGACTGATTGTTGCAGGCTGACTAGCGATCAAAGGGGCGCCCCAATCAGTTGAAAATGAGACCCCTGATTTTTTTAATTGAAGCGTTTATTGAACTCGTTAAAATATCTTGACTATCGGCTCCTTCATTAGCTATGCTGTTTTAATTAATGTATAAGATAATTGAAAGCACTGCCTGTTAGTCATGCGATCATGCTGGTTTTAAAGGGATTTCTATTGCACATCCTTAGTTTCGATCCCAGATCCACATATTGAATATCAGATCCTTGATTTAGATCCCAGATCGTCAGTTTAGATCCCAGATCGTCAGTTTAGATCCCAGATCGTCAGTTTAGATCCCAGATCCTCAATTTAGATTCCATATTCTCTTATTGAATATCAGATCCTTGATTTAGATCCCAAATACTCATTTTTTATTTCAGATCCTCAGTTTGGATCCCAGATTCTCCATTTAGATGCCAAATCCGCAGTTTATATATCATATTCTCATATTGAATACATGTATCAGATCCTCGATTTAGATCCGAGATCCTCAGTTTTGATCCAAGATCCTCAGTTTCGATCCAAGATCCTCTGTTTAGATCCCAGCAGATCCTGAGTTTAGATCCCTGCAGATCCTGAGTTTAGATCCCTGCAGATCCTGAGTTTAGATCCCTGCAGATCCTGAGTTTAGATCCCTGCAGATCCTGAGTTTAGATCCCTGCAGATCCTGAGTTTAGATCCCTGCAGATCCTGAGTTTAGATCCCTGCAGATCCTGAGTTTAGATCCCTGCAGATCCTGAGTTTAGATCCCTGCAGATCCTGAGTTTAGATCCCTGCAGATCCTCAGTTTAGATCCCTGCAGATCCTCAGTTTAGATCCCTGCAGATCCTGAGTTTAGATCCCTGCAGATCCTGAGTTTAGATCCCTGCAGATCCTCATTTTAGATCCCTGCAGATCCTCATTTTAGATCCCTGCAGATCCTGAGTTTAGATCCCTGCAGATCCTGAGTTTAGATCCCTGCAGATCCTGAGTTTAGATCCCTGCAGATCCTGAGTTTAGATCCCTGCAGATCCTGAGTTTAGATCCCTGCAGATCCTGAGTTTAGATCCCTGCAGATCCTCATTTTAGATCCCTGCAGATCCTGAGTTTAGATCCCTGCAGATCCTGAGTTTAGATCCCTGCAGATCCTCATTTTAGATCCCTGCAGATCCTGAGTTTAGATCCCTGCAGATCCTGAGTTTAGATCCCTGCAGATCCTGAGTTTAGATCCCTGCAGATCCTGAGTTTAGATCCCTGCAGATCCTGAGTTTAGATCCCTGCAGATCCTGAGTTTAGATCCCTGCAGATCCTCAGTTTAGATCCCTGCAGATCCTCAGTTTAGATCCCTGCAGATCCTGAGTTTAGATCCCTGCAGATCCTGAGTTTAGATCCCTGCAGATCCTCAGTTTAGATCCCTGCAGATCCTCAGTTTAGATCCCTGCAGATCCTCAGTTTAGATCCCTGCAGATCCTGAGTTTAGATCCCTGCAGATCCTCAGTTTAGATCCCTGCAGATCCTCAGTTTAGATCCCTGCAGATCCTGAGTTTAGATCCCTGCAGATCCTCAGTTTAGATCCCTGCAGATCCTCATTTTAGATCCCTGCAGATCCTGAGTTTAGATCCCTGCAGATCCTGAGTTTAGATCCCTGCAGATCCTCAGTTTAGATCCCTGCAGATCCTCAGTTTAGATCCCTGCAGATCCTGAGTTTAGATCCCTGCAGATCCTCAGTTTAGATCCCTGCAGATCCTCATTTTAGATCCCTGCAGATCCTCAGTTTAGATCCCTGCAGATCCTGAGTTTAGATCCCTGCAGATCCTCAGTTTAGATCCCTGCAGATCCTCAGTTTAGATCCCTGCAGATCCTGAGTTTAGATCCCTGCAGATCCTGAGTTTAGATCCCTGCAGATCCTCAGTTTAGATCCCTGCAGATCCTCAGTTTAGATCCCTGCAGATCCTGAGTTTAGATCCCTGCAGATCCTCAGTTTAGATCCCTGCAGATCCTCAGTTTAGATCCCTGCAGATCCTGAGTTTAGATCCCTGCAGATCCTGAGTTTAGATCCCTGCAGATCCTCATTTTAGATCCCTGCAGATCCTGAGTTTAGATCCCTGCAGATCCTGAGTTTAGATCCCTGCAGATCCTGAGTTTAGATCCCTGCAGATCCTGAGTTTAGATCCCTGCAGATCCTGAGTTTAGATCCCTGCAGATCCTGAGTTTAGATCCCTGCAGATCCTCAGTTTAGATCCCTGCAGATCCTGAGTTTAGATCCCTGCAGATCCTGAGTTTAGATCCCTGCAGATCCTGAGTTTAGATCCCTGCAGATCCTGAGTTTAGATCCCTGCAGATCCTGAGTTTAGATCCCTGCAGATCCTGAGTTTAGATCCCTGCAGATCCTGAGTTTAGATCCCTGCAGATCCTGAGTTTAGATCCCTGCAGATCCTGAGTTTAGATCCCTGCAGATCCTGAGTTTAGATCCCTGCAGATCCTGAGTTTAGATCCCTGCAGATCCTGAGTTTAGATCCCTGCAGATCCTGAGTTTAGATCCCTGCAGATCCTCAGTTTAGATCCCTGCAGATCCTCAGTTTAGATCCCTGCAGATCCTCAGTTTAGATCCCTGCAGATCCTGAGTTTAGATCCCTGCAGATCCTCAGTTTAGATCCCTGCAGATCCTCAGTTTAGATCCCTGCAGATCCTGAGTTTAGATCCCTGCAGATCCTGAGTTTAGATCCCTGCAGATCCTCAGTTTAGATCCCTGCAGATCCTGAGTTTAGATCCCTGCAGATCCTGAGTTTAGATCCCTGCAGATCCTCAGTTTAGATCCCTGCAGATCCTGAGTTTAGATCCCTGCAGATCCTGAGTTTAGATCCCTGCAGATCCTGAGTTTAGATCCCTGCAGATCCTCATTTTAGATCCCTGCAGATCCTGAGTTTAGATCCCTGCAGATCCTGAGTTTAGATCCCTGCAGATCCTGAGTTTAGATCCCTGCAGATCCTCAGTTTAGATCCCTGCAGATCCTGAGTTTAGATCCCTGCAGATCCTGAGTTTAGATCCCTGCAGATCCTGAGTTTAGATCCCTGCAGATCCTGAGTTTAGATCCCTGCAGATCCTGAGTTTAGATCCCTGCAGATCCTGAGTTTAGATCCCTGCAGATCCTCATTTTAGATCCCTGCAGATCCTGAGTTTAGATCCCTGCAGATCCTGAGTTTAGATCCCTGCAGATCCTGAGTTTAGATCCCTGCAGATCCTCAGTTTAGATCCCTGCAGATCCTGAGTTTAGATCCCTGCAGATCCTGAGTTTAGATCCCTGCAGATCCTGAGTTTAGATCCCTGCAGATCCTGAGTTTAGATCCCTGCAGATCCTGAGTTTAGATCCCTGCAGATCCTGAGTTTAGATCCCTGCAGATCCTCAGTTTAGATCCCTGCAGATCCTGAGTTTAGATCCCTGCAGATCCTGAGTTTAGATCCCTGCAGATCCTGAGTTTAGATCCCTGCAGATCCTCAGTTTAGATCCCTGCAGATCCTCAGTTTAGATCCCTGCAGATCCTGAGTTTAGATCCCTGCAGATCCTGAGTTTAGATCCCTGCAGATCCTCAGTTTAGATCCCTGCAGATCCTCATTTTAGATCCCTGCAGATCCTGAGTTTAGATCCCTGCAGATCCTGAGTTTAGATCCCTGCAGATCCTCATTTTAGATCCCTGCAGATCCTGAGTTTAGATCCCTGCAGATCCTGAGTTTAGATCCCTGCAGATCCTCATTTTAGATCCCTGCAGATCCTGAGTTTAGATCCCTGCAGATCCTGAGTTTAGATCCCTGCAGATCCTGAGTTTAGATCCCTGCAGATCCTGAGTTTAGATCCCTGCAGATCCTGAGTTTAGATCCCTGCAGATCCTGAGTTTAGATCCCTGCAGATCCTCAGTTTAGATCCCTGCAGATCCTCAGTTTAGATCCCTGCAGATCCTGAGTTTAGATCCCTGCAGATCCTGAGTTTAGATCCCTGCAGATCCTCAGTTTAGATCCCTGCAGATCCTGAGTTTAGATCCCTGCAGATCCTGAGTTTAGATCCCTGCAGATCCTCATTTTAGATCCCTGCAGATCCTGAGTTTAGATCCCTGCAGATCCTGAGTTTAGATCCCTGCAGATCCTGAGTTTAGATCCCTGCAGATCCTGAGTTTAGATCCCTGCAGATCCTGAGTTTAGATCCCTGCAGATCCTGAGTTTAGATCCCTGCAGATCCTGAGTTTAGATCCCTGCAGATCCTGAGTTTAGATCCCTGCAGATCCTGAGTTTAGATCCCTGCAGATCCTGAGTTTAGATCCCTGCAGATCCTGAGTTTAGATCCCTGCAGATCCTGAGTTTAGATCCCTGCAGATCCTGAGTTTAGATCCCTGCAGATCCTGAGTTTAGATCCCTGCAGATCCTGAGTTTAGATCCCTGCAGATCCTGAGTTTAGATCCCTGCAGATCCTGAGTTTAGATCCCTGCAGATCCTGAGTTTAGATCCCTGCAGATCCTGAGTTTAGATCCCTGCAGATCCTGAGTTTAGATCCCTGCAGATCCTGAGTTTAGATCCCTGCAGATCCTGAGTTTAGATCCCTGCAGATCCTGAGTTTAGATCCCTGCAGATCCTCAGTTTAGATCCCTGCAGATCCTCAGTTTAGATCCCTGCAGATCCTCAGTTTAGATCCCTGCAGATCCTGAGTTTAGATCCCTGCAGATCCTCAGTTTAGATCCCTGCAGATCCTCATTTTAGATCCCTGCAGATCCTGAGTTTAGATCCCTGCAGATCCTGAGTTTAGATCCCTGCAGATCCTCAGTTTAGATCCCTGCAGATCCTGAGTTTAGATCCCTGCAGATCCTGAGTTTAGATCCCTGCAGATCCTCAGTTTAGATCCCTGCAGATCCTGAGTTTAGATCCCTGCAGATCCTGAGTTTAGATCCCTGCAGATCCTCAGTTTAGATCCCTGCAGATCCTCAGTTTAGATCCCTGCAGATCCTGAGTTTAGATCCCTGCAGATCCTCAGTTTAGATCCCTGCAGATCCTCAGTTTAGATCCCTGCAGATCCTGAGTTTAGATCCCTGCAGATCCTGAGTTTAGATCCCTGCAGATCCTCAGTTTAGATCCCTGCAGATCCTGAGTTTAGATCCCTGCAGATCCTGAGTTTAGATCCCTGCAGATCCTCATTTTAGATCCCTGCAGATCCTGAGTTTAGATCCCTGCAGATCCTGAGTTTAGATCCCTGCAGATCCTGAGTTTAGATCCCTGCAGATCCTGAGTTTAGATCCCTGCAGATCCTGAGTTTAGATCCCTGCAGATCCTGAGTTTAGATCCCTGCAGATCCTGAGTTTAGATCCCTGCAGATCCTGAGTTTAGATCCCTGCAGATCCTGAGTTTAGATCCCTGCAGATCCTGAGTTTAGATCCCTGCAGATCCTGAGTTTAGATCCCTGCAGATCCTGAGTTTAGATCCCTGCAGATCCTGAGTTTAGATCCCTGCAGATCCTGAGTTTAGATCCCTGCAGATCCTGAGTTTAGATCCCTGCAGATCCTGAGTTTAGATCCCTGCAGATCCTGAGTTTAGATCCCTGCAGATCCTGAGTTTAGATCCCTGCAGATCCTGAGTTTAGATCCCTGCAGATCCTGAGTTTAGATCCCTGCAGATCCTGAGTTTAGATCCCTGCAGATCCTCAGTTTAGATCCCTGCAGATCCTCAGTTTAGATCCCTGCAGATCCTGAGTTTAGATCCCTGCAGATCCTGAGTTTAGATCCCTGCAGATCCTCAGTTTAGATCCCTGCAGATCCTGAGTTTAGATCCCTGCAGATCCTGAGTTTAGATCCCTGCAGATCCTGAGTTTAGATCCCTGCAGATCCTGAGTTTAGATCCCTGCAGATCCTGAGTTTAGATCCCTGCAGATCCTGAGTTTAGATCCCTGCAGATCCTGAGTTTAGATCCCTGCAGATCCTGAGTTTAGATCCCTGCAGATCCTGAGTTTAGATCCCTGCAGATCCTGAGTTTAGATCCCTGCAGATCCTCATTTTAGATCCCTGCAGATCCTGAGTTTAGATCCCTGCAGATCCTGAGTTTAGATCCCTGCAGATCCTGAGTTTAGATCCCTGCAGATCCTGAGTTTAGATCCCTGCAGATCCTGAGTTTAGATCCCTGCAGATCCTGAGTTTAGATCCCTGCAGATCCTGAGTTTAGATCCCTGCAGATCCTGAGTTTAGATCCCTGCAGATCCTGAGTTTAGATCCCTGCAGATCCTGAGTTTAGATCCCTGCAGATCCTGAGTTTAGATCCCTGCAGATCCTGAGTTTAGATCCCTGCAGATCCTGAGTTTAGATCCCTGCAGATCCTGAGTTTAGATCCCTGCAGATCCTGAGTTTAGATCCCTGCAGATCCTGAGTTTAGATCCCTGCAGATCCTGAGTTTAGATCCTGCAGATCCTGAGTTTAGATCCCTGCAGATCCTGAGTTTAGATCCCTGCAGATCCTGAGTTTAGATCCCTGCAGATCCTGAGTTTAGATCCCTGCAGATCCTCAGTTTAGATCCCTGCAGATCCTGAGTTTAGATCCCTGCAGATCCTGAGTTTAGATCCCTGCAGATCCTCAGTTTAGATCCCTGCAGATCCTCAGTTTAGATCCCTGCAGATCCTCAGTTTAGATCCCTGCAGATCCTCAGTTTAGATCCCTGCAGATCCTCAGTTTAGATCCCTGCAGATCCTGAGTTTAGATCCCTGCAGATCCTGAGTTTAGATCCCTGCAGATCCTGAGTTTAGATCCCTGCAGATCCTCATTTTAGATCCCTGCAGATCCTGAGTTTAGATCCCTGCAGATCCTCAGTTTAGATCCCTGCAGATCCTGAGTTTAGATCCCTGCAGATCCTGAGTTTAGATCCCTGCAGATCCTGAGTTTAGATCCCTGCAGATCCTGAGTTTAGATCCCTGCAGATCCTGAGTTTAGATCCCTGCAGATCCTGAGTTTAGATCCCTGCAGATCCTGAGTTTAGATACCTGCAGATCCTGAGTTTAGATCCCTGCAGATCCTGAGTTTAGATCCCTGCAGATCCTGAGTTTAGATACCTGCAGATCCTGAGTTTAGATCCCTGCAGATCCTGAGTTTAGATACCTGCAGATCCTGAGTTTAGATACCTGCAGATCCTGAGTTTAGATACCTGCAGATCCTGAGTTTAGATCCCTGCAGATCCTGAGTTTAGATCCCTGCAGATCCTGAGTTTAGATCCCTGCAGATCCTGAGTTTAGATACCTGCAGATCCTGAGTTTAGATCCCTGCAGATCCTGAGTTTAGATCCCTGCAGATCCTGAGTTTAGATCCCTGCAGATCCTGAGTTTAGATCCCTGCAGATCCTGAGTTTAGATCCCTGCAGATCCTGAGTTTAGATCCCTGCAGATCCTGAGTTTAGATCCCTGCAGATCCTGAGTTTAGATACCTGCAGATCCTGAGTTTAGATACCTGCAGATCCTGAGTTTAGATCCCTGCAGATCCTCAGTTTAGATCCCTGCAGATCCTGAGTTTAGATCCCTGCAGATCCTGAGTTTAGATCCCTGCAGATCCTGAGTTTAGATCCCTGCAGATCCTCATTTTAGATCCCTGCAGATCCTGAGTTTAGATCCCTGCAGATCCTGAGTTTAGATCCCTGCAGATCCTCAGTTTAGATCCCTGCAGATCCTGAGTTTAGATCCCTGCAGATCCTGAGTTTAGATACCTGCAGATCCTCAGTTTAGATCCCTGCAGATCCTGAGTTTAGATCCCTGCAGATCCTGAGTTTAGATCCCTGCAGATCCTGAGTTTAGATACCTGCAGATCCTGAGTTTAGATCCCTGCAGATCCTGAGTTTAGATACCTGCAGATCCTGAGTTTAGATACCTGCAGATCCTGAGTTTAGATCCCTGCAGATCCTGAGTTTAGATACCTGCAGATCCTGAGTTTAGATCCCTGCAGATCCTGAGTTTAGATACCTGCAGATCCTGAGTTTAGATCCCTGCAGATCCTCAGTTTAGATCCCTGCAGATCCTGAGTTTAGATCCCTGCAGATCCTGAGTTTAGATCCCTGCAGATCCTGAGTTTAGATACCTGCAGATCTTGAGTTTAGATCCCTGCAGATCCTGAGTTTAGATCCCTGCAGATCCTGAGTTTAGATCCCTGCAGATCCTGAGTTTAGATCCCTGCAGATCCTGAGTTTAGATACCTGCAGATCTTGAGTTTAGATACCTGCAGATCCTGAGTTTAGATCCCTGCAGATCTTGAGTTTAGATACCTGCAGATCCTGAGTTTAGATACCTGCAGATCTTGAGTTTAGATCCCTGCAGATCTTGAGTTTAGATCCCTGCAGATCCTGAGTTTAGATCCCTGCAGATCCTGAGTTTAGATCCCTGCAGATCCTGAGTTTAGATCCCTGCAGATCCTGAGTTTAGATCCCTGCAGATCCTGAGTTTAGATCCCTGCAGATCCTGAGTTTAGATCCCTGCAGATCCTGAGTTTAGATCCCTGCAGATCCTGAGTTTAGATACCTGCAGATCTTTAGTTTAGATCCCTGCAGATCCTGAGTTTAGATCCCTGCAGATCCTGAGTTTAGATCCCTGCAGATCCTGAGTTTAGATCCCTGCAGATCCTGAGTTTAGATCCCTGCAGATCCTGAGTTTAGATACCTGCAGATCCTGAGTTTAGATCCCTGCAGATCCTGAGTTTAGATCCCTGCAGATCCTGAGTTTAGATCCCTGCAGATCCTGAGTTTAGATCCCTGCAGATCCTGAGTTTAGATACCCGCAGATCCTGAGTTTAGATACCTGCAGATCTTTAGTTTAGATTCCTGCAGATCCTGAGTTTAGATCCCTGCAGATCCTGAGTTTAGATCCCTGCAGATCTTGAGTTTAGATCCCTGCAGATCCTGAGTTTAGATACCTGCAGATCCTGAGTTTAGATCCCTGCAGATCTTTAGTTTAGATCCCTGCAGATCCTGAGTTTAGATCCCTGCAGATCCTGAGTTTAGATCCCTGCAGATCCTGAGTTTAGATCCCTGCAGATCCTGAGTTTAGATACCTGCAGATCCTGAGTTTAGATACCTGCAGATCTTTAGTTTAGATCCCTGCAGATCCTGAGTTTAGATCCCTGCAGATCCTGAGTTTAGATCCCTGCAGATCCTGAGTTTAGATCCCTGCAGATCCTGAGTTTAGATACCTGCAGATCCTGAGTTTAGATCCCTGCAGATCTTTAGTTTAGATCCCTGCAGATCCTGAGTTTAGATCCCTGCAGATCCTGAGTTTAGATCCCTGCAGATCCTGAGTTTAGATCCCTGCAGATCCTGAGTTTAGATACCTGCAGATCCTGAGTTTAGATACCTGCAGATCTTTAGTTTAGATCCCTGCAGATCCTCATTTTAGATCCCTGCAGATCCTCATTTTAGATCCCTGCAGATCCTGAGTTTAGATACCTGCAGATCCTGAGTTTAGATCCCTGCAGATCTTTAGTTTAGATCCCTGCAGATCCTGAGTTTAGATCCCTGCAGATCCTGAGTTTAGATCCCTGCAGATCCTGAGTTTAGATCCCTGCAGATCCTGAGTTTAGATACCTGCAGATCCTGAGTTTAGATCCCTGCAGATCTTTAGTTTAGATCCCTGCAGATCCTCATTTTAGATCCCTGCAGATCCTAATTTTAGATCCCTGCAGATCCTGAGTTTAGATCCCTGCAGATCCTGAGTTTAGATCCCTGCAGATCCTGAGTTTAGATCCCTGCAGATCCTGAGTTTAGATCCCTGCAGATCCTGAGTTTAGATACCTGCAGATCCTGAGTTTAGATACCTGCAGATCTTTAGTTTAGATCCCTGCAGATCCTCATTTTAGATCCCTGCAGATCCTCATTTTAGATCCCTGCAGATCCTGAGTTTAGATCCCTGCAGATCCTGAGTTTAGATCCCTGCAGATCCTGAGTTTAGATCCCTGCAGATCCTGAGTTTAGATCCCTGCAGATCCTGAGTTTAGATCCCTGCAGATCTTTAGTTTAGATCCCTGCAGATCCTCAGTTTAGATCCCAGATCCTGAGTTTAGATCCCTGCAGATCTTTAGTTTAGATCCCAGATCCTCAATTCTTGCAGTTTTTCAGACAGGAATTCCAGGTAGCTGTGTTTACCTGCAAATTCGGATTTCTGTCGCACAAAGCGACAGCTCAGGTGGTACCGGGCTGCTAATAAAGCGGCATGTCGCAGGTGTCAACACAGTGTGGACAAATATGTTTTGCATTTACGAGTACATCAGAAGCATAATTAAAACTGATTTTCCCCATATTTTTTGAGATTTTATTGACATAAAAAGCTTTTCAGATTCCAACCAGCTGATAGCGTGGAAAAAAGAAAAGGAAAGGGAAATTTTGGAAAATTTCTTTAAATAAACCTGCTAGGCTCAGCTGCTTCTGTGCCTTCGCAATCTTTGATTTTAAGGGCCGTTTTCTTTTGCTTGGTCCGCAGCATTCGCTAGAAGTAGACGGAGGACCACCAGCGGTAAGGAGACTGAGTCTGAGGACCACCAGTGGTAAGGAGACTGAGTCTGAGGACCACCAGTGGTAAGGAGACTGAGTCTGAGGACCACCAGCGGTAAGAAGACTGAGTCTGAGGACCACCAGTGGTAAGGAGACTGAGTCTGAGGACCACCAGTGGTGAGGAGACTGAGTCTGAGGACCACTAGTGGTAAGGAGACTGAGTCTGGGGACCACTAGTGGTGAGGAGACTGAGTCTGAGGACCGGACCACTAGTGGTGAGGAGACTGAGTCTGAGGACCGGACCACTAGTGGTGAGGAGACTGAGTCTGAGGACCACTAGTGGTGAGGAGACTGAGTCTGAGGACCACTAGTGGTGAGGAGACTGAGTCTGAGGACCACTAGTGGTAAGGAGACTGAGTCTGCGGACCACCAGTGGTAAGGAGACTGAGTCTGAGGACCACCAGCGGTAAGGAGACTGAGTCTGAGGACCACTAGTGGTAAGGAGACTGAGTCTGCGGACCACCAGTGGTAAGGAGACTGAGTCTGAGGACCACCAGCGGTAAGGAGACTGAGTCTGAGGACCACCAGTGGTAAGGAGACTGAGTCTGAGGACCACCAGCGGTAAGGAGACTGAGTCTGAGGACCACTAGTGGTAAGGAGACTGAGTCTGAGGACCACCAGCGGTAAGAAGACTGAGTCTGAGGACCACTAGTGGTAAGGAGACTGAGTCTGGGGACCACTAGTGGTGAGGAGACTGAGTCTGAGGACCACTAGTGGTGAGGAGACTGAGTCTGAGGACCACTAGTGGTAAGGAGACTGAGTCTGCGGACCACCAGTGGTAAGGAGACTGAGTCTGAGGACCACCAGCGGTAAGGAGACTGAGTCTGAGGACCACTAGTGGTAAGGAGACTCTGAGTCTGAGGACCACCAGTGGTAAGAAGACTCTGAGTCTGAGGACACCAGCGGTAAGAAGACTGAGTCTGAGTAACACCAGTGGTAAGGAGACTGAGTCTGAGGACCACCAGCGGTAAGAAGACTCTGAGTCTGAGGACCACCAGTGGTAAGGAGACTGAGTCTGAGGACCACCAGCGGTAAGGAGACTGAGTCTGAGGACCACCAGCGGTAAGGAGACTGAGTCTGAGGACCACCAGCGGTAAGGAGACTGAGTCTGAGGACCACCAGCGGTAAGGAGACTCTGAGTCTGAGGACCACCAGTGGTAAGGAGACTCTGAGTCTGAGGACCACCAGCGGTAAGGAGACTCTGAGTCTGAGGACCACCAGCGGTAAGGAGACTGAGTCTGAGGACCACCAGCGGTAAGGAGACTGAGTCTGAGGACCACCAGCGGTAAGGAGACTGAGTCTGAGGAACACCAGTGGTATGGAGACTGAGTCTGAGGAACACCAGCGGTAAGGAGACTCTGAGTCTGAGGACCACCAGCGGTAAGGAGACTGAGTCTGAGGACTCCTAAGCCATTGTTTTAAATGTAATTCAATCTCAATGCATATTAGTTTCTACATACATACACAGTTAGTGCATACAACTTTGGGCTTATGGAGTACAAAGAAAACAAAGAAAAATGAAATGCTAGCTACACAGCTATTATAAAACACTAGAGTAACATGTTGCGCATGCTAAATTAAAAGAATGGAATCTTCACTGCCCCAGAGAGAGTTTGCCCTGCTGCCGTCTGCCTCGAGGCCCAAAGCCTACAGAAAGATAAAAAAACTGCGCTAAAAATTGCTTTTCAGCCAGCAGGTTGAAGGTATAACTCGAAAACAGAGCATTGAGCACAGGACAATGGAAGTTGAAGAGTAATGGTGAATGCTTCCACCACTAGAGCAAGGCAAATGTGAAAGCCAAATTGTCAGTCTAAAAGCGTGGGCTTGCCTATTGAGCACAATCTGCTTTTATTCGCAAGCATTTCAGACTATTTGTGTTGCCATCTTACATAAATCTGATTAAAAATGTTCACAGCTGCAGAGATGAAAACTATTGAAAAGTTTCATGAAATTCAAACAAAACAGGTGTCATTACAGAATTACAGAATTCTGTTTAAAAGTGCTTCTATTTCCAAATGCATATGCTCAATGGTTGACATCCTAGATGCATTGCTGGTCGTACGTTTGAAAAGCAAGCAGCTCAGGTAACCATCAACGAAGAGATGTCAGTTCGCAAAATTCAGCTTTGGTTTCACAGCAACCTCCAACTGGTAAATGCATTTATTTTGTTCCATTTTTGCCAGAAAAATGGATTAATTTTTTTTATAATTTTCACAATCCAATTCAGAGATGTCTGATTTGAAACAAACTTGATCACCTCAAAAAAGCTCTAGCCCCGCCCTTAAGCTGCTAATTAAGGCGGAACAGCTACATGTAGCCTAGAGCTAATTACAAGTACCTAATTAAAAATCTCTTTAAGCACGTCTGCTTCTGCACGATTGCCGTGGGATCCAGAGACTTCGCGGGGGCCAGCTTAGGAAGCGTTGATCGTCCACAAACACAAACGGAGAAATGCTTTCAATTAGAGCAATGAGTCTATTAGTAATTAATAATAGCTCAGCAACTAAACTTTCTTTTTGTGGAGAAGTACCCTTGCACTAATGCAAGTGTTCATTTCTTAATAAAGAAAAATTTCAAACAGAAAATTTGTTCCTATGGGATGGTTGAATGCTTGGTCCTTGATGACCTTTTATTGCTCAGATTGTGATTACTTGAATGACGCTCGTTATGGTCAGAAAATGCAACCATTTTTACGAGCGTAGCACAATACTCGTATATGCCTCAATAGAATTCTTCCTATTTGCAATTGATTTTGCCAGACGCAAGCAAGCGAATGAGGGAAAAGAATTTTCTGGGTTTCATAGTCTATGGCAAAATGAATCAGACATTGTCGCTAGTCAGTGCTTTTAGATAATATTCTATGGTAAAAACTATCGCAACTTTGATTTCACTCTATAGCCTGTGGTTCTAGCGTCACAGTTCTGGATAATGTCCATGACTTGTGGATAATGTCCACAATTTATTTAGAAAAATAGTATACCACAGTAACAATACAATACAATACAACAATGCACAGTAACAAAAAGGTGACAAGAAACAATAAGAAATACAATCAAATTTCAAATTTCAAGAGGGCTAAAGTCTCTTGAAATATTTTGGCTTGTAGAGTCAGTTGCTCATGAATTCTCACAGACTGCATTGGTTGAACGTGCTGTTTTGAATGACGAAGATGTTCTTGCCATTTGGATGAACGTTTGCGAAGTTGACCGCCCACTGGACCGTTGAGCTCTGGATGTTGACTGGGCAGACGCTTGTGTTGACTGCTGGGCCATCTGTTGTACTGGCTGATGGGCGCTCGCTCGTAATAACATGGCCATCTGAATCCGGTGTAGGTTTTTCTCCATGTCCAGTACTTTGCTTTCGGCGTCGCTGCACTTCTTTAGCAGCTTGTCACGTCTGATTGAGAGATATCGGCGAACGGTCTTTTCGCACTTCCGGCCGGTTATCGCCATGATGTCGGTCATGGAATGTCCAGCTGCTTCTAAGTCGCTCACCCTGCTGACTCTAACATAATGGGCAGAAGGTATCGCACAATTGTAAGCATCATGAGGCTATACGTTTGGGCAAAGGGGTTTACCTGATGCAGTGCATGGTTGGTGTACACTTTGGATAGCTTGGCCTTTCCACTCAGAGTCTTCATGAAGTTGATGAGGTAGTTTACGCCTCTCTTCTGCTCAGCACAAAACCGCCGTGCTCCAGTCGGCGAATTTCTTAGCGGTCTTGGGAACAGGGAAGTGTCCTTCGTTTCACCAGGCAGGATTTCACTGGTTTGTATAGAAAATACTCGTCTATAATTGCTGTGTCATATCCTGGCCTGCTTGATTTCGACGTCACTTTTGGCTTTCGCCTGATCAGCTGCCCTGTTCTTTGTCCTTCCAAGTTACATCCTTCCTTCAGAGTCGCTTTTCTTCTCCAACCAATCCTTTATTTCCAAGCTCGACAGGTGCTCTCTGCCCCGTTCTCCCAGTCCGTACAGCAGCCGAATGCCGTACGAGTTGTGATCCCATTTTGAGCTTCTTGTGATGCTGGTGCTTGTCTATGGCTAGGACCAAAAAATCGAGCTTTTGGCGATCCAATTATATTCTTCATCCATGGAAACGCCACCTCGTCCTGCTCCATGATGCTTTTCTAGCTAGCTCGTAGTAGGGTTATTAGAGAGCTTTCATTTTCTCAATCCTCTCTCTCACCTCTGTGCCTTTCTTCTTTGAAAACATAGTCTATGGCCAAAAACTATGATAAGCAGCCTATGGCCATACAATTTCAACCAAATATTTTGTCTATGGTACTTCCGAGCGACAAAAAATTATTGTCATTAACTTAATCAATGCAAGAAATTTGCGGGTAACAACGTGGAAATTTGCGGGCACTATGTTAGAGATAGGCAGGAAGTTGAGAAAGTCTATGGTCGAAGGCTATTTTTTTCGGTGGATGGGCAAATCTTTGTGCCATAGACTAAACACTTTGATTGATCGAGAGGACAGGGCTAGGGAGCCGCGTTTTGAAGCAACGATTCTAGAAAGTTCTGTCTGTCTAATCAACTACTGACTAAGAATGTTGAACTATGCGAATCTGCCCGACCAACTTATTAGTGGTCTGTCAACAGAGGAGTTGAATTGGGTGTCGTCAGAGTCAGCAACCCGCTATTTGGAAGAATTGAGTGGCGTGTTCGCTCGACAACTAGACGCTGAAGAGATTAAGGACCTAAGCGAAGATCAGGACCATCGCAGTTAACACCGGCCACAAGAATTCAGCGAGCGTAGAGCGCTATACGCGAGTGAGGCGCGATGCCGACTTCCGTGCGATGTCATCAGCGCTGAGCGTCGAGACAAGCGCCTCCCAGGTCTCTATCCGTCGTGTTGGTCAGGATGGTGAAGTGGCGATCAGTGAGACAATGGCTATTGAAACCAAGTATGGAGAACGGCAATCAGAGCCGGCTGCAATCGTCGTGAACTTCAACGGGACCTTCCAGAATTGCACGTTTAATCTAACTGGATCGTTGGTAAGCAGTAGCTTGGAAAAAGTAAAACGTCGTTTGATTGAATGAAATAAACTAACAAGCCGAAAATTGTTGCGTTACTGTTACGAAATTATAAAAGTACGAAAGCGTAAAAGAAAACAAAATCATAATAATCCTATAAAAGTATAATTTCTTTTCAAATATAAAAGCATACTTGGTTGGAACTTGTTTTACCATAGACTACGAAAATTCGAGACGAAATTTCATTCATTGATATCCTGAAAAGGGACACTTGAGCTAAGAAAAGTTAATGACAATCTTATTAACATAGAATTTTGCTAGTTGTCAATGTGGAATTTCGAGGGCGCAATGGCGCAGCGTGGCAACTATGCGCAAATTTCTCGACTCGATTGTCAGAGATTGATCAATGCTTTTAATCGCGCCGCCGAGGACTGGATTTTGTTGGCCAATCAGCTGGGAATATAGCAGCCGACAACATCATTAAGAGATTTCAGGAGGCGTGCTGAGTTGAAACGCAGCCAAAAGGAGGCAACCAGTTGAAGGTGGTACAAACATGTGGGAGGCGCTGTTGAACTGGCTCTTCTAGTTCAGACTCTTCTACACTCTTCTAGCTGCTGATGCGTGTTGCGGAACTTTAGTCCAAGGCTGATTGGACCTCTGAAGTTTAAGCAGAGTCCATGAAGTCTGAATAGCTCTCTCATAAACTGTAGTTGACTGCTTTAAATTTGCTTCTATAAAGTTCTGCGGTAGGGTATTTCGTATTTTTTTATAGCCAGATATTTTCTCTCAAGCATGCTGCTGCAACTTTTGTCCAGCACACTATATGGTTTAAAATTAGTGGGCATTGACCAACTTCCCCACTCAGACCCAATAATCATGATTGTTCAACGGTAGACGGATGTCTATGGCCACGCCAGGCCACGCCAAACAGATTGGCCTTTTTGACTTTATTTTAGGCAAAAACGAATTGAAACGATTTGAAACAATTAGCGCAATTGAAACAGTAACGCAACTGACAGCAGCATGTGCTGCACTCCCTCTGTCCATTGTCAAAATACAGATGCAGATGCTCAGTGGGGCTCCTGGGGCGGTCCGATCGTGAAAGTGCAGTTGGTGAAACTGCAGTCACCAAATACCGCAGCGTAGTTGCGGCCCGTAACGCTGACGGCTCTGTTGCTCACGTTGCTAGTCGCACTTGACACCACCCGTGGGGCGGGCTCCGATTCGCCCTCCACATGCCGGACCAGTGCGTCGCTCACAGACGTTGCCAGATCCCTCATCGTGCGATCTCGCTTGCGTGACAGGTACCGTCGCACGGTCGCCTCACTCTGCTGGCCCGTGATGCTCATGATGTCATTGATGGTGAATCCGGCGTCCCGCAGATCTGCGATCCGCGTCACGCGGATGCAATGATTGGTGTACCGCTTAGACAATGTGCAGACCTGACTGAGGCGCTGCATCAGGGAGCCCAGCCAGTTGATCCCGCGCGTCTGCTTCGCCGAATACACGACCTGACCGTTCTTGTTGGGCATTGGCCGGGGAAAGAAGGTGTCATCCTTCGTCTCAGCTGGCAGGGTTGCGCCGTATAGCTGTAGCAGCTCCAGCTGTTTGCCATGATCCTATGATCGGCCGAACTTAGATGCGTCAAGAGTCGCAACTCTGGTGCGGTGACACCGTTTAAGGCGTCAACAGGTAGATTAGCCCAATTTATCATTTGCAAGTTTAAGGCGCTCACTGGTGGTTCAGACTGTTCAGGCTTGGGGCTTCTACTCTTGCCTTCCTTCCTTCCTTCCATCCTTCCGTCAGCTTTAGCCAATGTTTTTTTGTCTATGGTCCATCCTTCTCCTCTGCCCAGCCAATCCTCACGAACAAGTAGAGCTATTTTTATACCGTCATTGAGCAACGTTGCTCAATGACGGTTTGTGCAACGGAGGAAATCTTGTCGGGTGCGTTTGTCAATGTTGTTGTGTATGCGGTTGCCTCATAGACAATAAGAATTGTCACTCGTGGCTTCGCCACTCGTGACAATTTCTTATTGTCTATCTCGGCAACCGCATACACAACTTACCATTGACAAGCATTTCGCTACCCATTAACACGCATTTGGGATGCGTGTTATTGTCCACACTTGCGTGTTTTTGTCCATAGATAAAAAGTCAACATGTATGCAAGTTATAGTCTATGGTTTTTATTTCATAATAACGAAAAACTGACAAACGTGCAAACGATACGGAGTAAAAAAAACGTATTTGACACAATTAAACGTTTTTTGTTAATAGCCTTTTCGAGCAACAAATTGTTTAAAATTCTTGTCAAAAAAGTCGTTACTCAAATTCAATACTTATCAAATTATTACCGCCATCGATATTGACACGCATTTTTTTTGCCGGGCTAGCTTGGATTTGAACAGGTTTGTTGTGCGATACCGTAGCGACACTGCTGCTGGCGACAGTCAACACGGATGTGCAGGCGGTAGGTTTATCAAATTTTTCAGCAGCACACAAGCCGGAACCAGAGGCCTGTTCACCAGCGCTTGGAATGTCACGATGCAATGCATCGTGTACGACCTCGGAACTCTTAAACAAACTCCGATCGCGGCGCGTGCTTAAGTATCGCTTCACGGTCTTTTCGCATTTGTGTCCCGTTACCATCATAATGCTTGGCAACGAATGGCCACGGCTTTCAAGGTCGCATACTCTAGTGACACTGAAAGTTATAGAATAAATAATTATTGAACGAATATTGTAAAACATTTATCATTCTTGAACAGAGGTCAACACTTACCGGATACAGTGATTAGTGTAATTTTTACTCAATCCAGCTTTAGCACTCAGGGTCTTCATGAAATCTTTTAGGAATCGAAATCCCCGTGCACATTTCTCAGAGAACCGGAACTGTTGACCAGGCAGTCCTTTAAGGGGCTTTGGCGCCACTGACGCCACTAATCTCATCCGTCGGCAGAGCGTTGTAGTTAAGTAACGGCGGTAGAAGTTTAGAAGATGTAGACATGTCTCGCTTTTAATTAATTTAGTTCTGCATACTCAAGTAGCATTTGCCCAAGCTTTATATCTCGCAGCAAACAGTTCTTACTGATGCTCGCTTAAATGACTGTTCTGTTCAAATTGTCTATGGCCAAAGAGACTTCTTACGAGACTGCGTGTTATTGTCTTTCTTTTACCATAGACTGCTAGCCTATAGGGAAACGCTAGTCAATGCACTCATCTGCAGTGCCGACTGCAGAAGAATATACCATTATTTAAATGATTAAGAAACTAAGGAACTACTCATATTTTTGTCTCTTAGATGGCTAAGGAAACTGTTTTAATCATGCAAAAAATGATCGTCAGTTTCTGTCACAGACTAAATTCACAGATGCAGGAACGTTTGAAGGCCTGAGAGCATACCGCTCTCGGTACCTTAAGGACACGGGACGAGCTGAGTTCTTCCCCACTGCCGGTGAGGAGGACCGTGTTGCAGGCGAGACCGACGGGTCCCCCTAAGCGACATCACTTCGATGGAAGTCATTGGTCGCCAGGGCCTAGCAAAATGGACGGTCTCCTCCGCCTCCTCGCTGCATCCGCCGGACGATGCCTCCTGCAGCTAAGTCAAGTAAGTCAAGTCAAATTCACGGATGCATATTTACATATAGCTACACCAAAGAGTATTGAGGTCGCCTAGTATAGAGTGCCAATAAGGACGAAAATCTGAAGCTGATTTTTAGAATCCACCCACCCCCTCCGGTCACCAAGCTTTTTAGTCTATGGCACAAGTTGTGGCTAGAATGGTGTACAAAGCCGATGCTCAGAAATATAAGACATTTCACACTTAGAAAATGCATGTATCAAATAAGCAAGACAACATCGCTCAGTCACCAGACTCAGTTGCCGTCATCGATACACAACTCCGTAACAGCCATGCCATAGCCCTTACGTCTGAACAACAAAAGCCATGCCACTAAAGTGCGCGGTAGCTAATTGCAATAACTGTGTTTCTGATGCATCTGTATTAATCTTAAGCATCGGCTTTGTACACCATTCTAGCCACAACTTGTGCCATAGACTAAAAAGCTTGGTGACCGGAGGGGGTGGGTGGATTCTAAAAATTGGCTTCAGATTTTCATCCTTATTGGCACTCTATACTCACAGAATATACACAGAATGCCAAATCGAGCGATTTCCATGAAGCCGAATTAAAATTCGTGTGCACTACTCTTGTTGTGAAGTCTATGGCCAGTAGTATAAAATTAGCGAAGAATAATTTAGCAAAGTCTCGCAGGTAGTCAGAGATCCCACTTGGAGGACCAAATGTAAAATTTTATCATTTTTTCGTATTTTATCATCTAAACAAACCAAACACTCTGAAGAACTCCAGTTAAGCAGAATTCATTCGCATCAGAGTTAAACTACAGTTAAACAGCATTTAATCGCATCAGCTTCTTCCTCTCTTTAGTCTTCAGCTCTCATTATTCCTGTCGCACGCCCCCGCTTTCTCTGCTGAGCGAGCGTCCTCTGACTGTTGCACCAGTGATGCAGGCGAAGTCTGGCAAACAACTTGGCCATTGCCTTAGCACAGCGTTCGCCGTGATCCGAGCTGTGCGTCTGAATATTTGCAAGAACAATGGGAAAGAACTTTTCCTGAAGCCGTTTGCTCACGTCCTTCAGAAGCTCTTTGTCCGTTGTCGTGAAGGAGCGCTCCATCTGACAGACTGCAGATATGACTGCCTTGTTGGGAATGATCAGATTTCCAGTCCCGCCCTGTCCGTTCTTAAGCTGCAGGAAGCGCATCTCTCCCGAGCCATCGCCTTTTAACGACTGCTGGCACTCCTCGCACTTTTCCTCAGATTTGAATAGCTTGAAAAGCAGCCAGCCTCCTGGAGAATGGAGGAGAAAGCTTGGAGAATGGAAAATTTTCAAGGGCATATGTTTAAGGGGAGATGGCTTTTCTACGAACTTTTGAAAGACCCCTCATATAATAAGTTTACTCACCTCTCGCGGCTTGACGGAAATCGATGAAATCGGGTGTCCGGAGGGCACTTGTAGGCATAGTTTGGGCATCCATAGGCTGCGCACTGGAGTCTGGATTTTCCAGCCATGCTGCGCAGAAACGCTCAGACTGAACTTAATTTTCATTTGAAAGCAAAGAATAAAAGTCGCTCTTTGAATAGTCTATGGCAAAAACTCAACTACTACCTACTTATCAAAGCTTCACAACAAGAGTAGGCTGGTGTGATTTCAATTCTTGCACCGATTTTTTAAACAAAAATGCTCGAATCGGCATCGTACGATGACCTTTGTGCCCGCTGGGCACTTATTCTTGCCTTCTAATGCCATAAACTACATTTAAGCCCGCTTGCAGGAGTCACACTTACTTTAATGCAAATTAGCGGGCATTAGCGGGCAAACATGCCTTTTGAGGGAGTTATCACGAGGGCCTGAGGCCCGAGGGATTTATGAAAATAACTCCCGAAAAAGGCATGTGTAATCTCGTATAAACCATAGACATAAAGACTTTACGGGATATTATTGAATATTACCAAATAAAATCCCGGAGAACGCAAATATTGTCACGGAAAGTCTTTATTTCTATGGATTATTGACATTTAACGCCCGATTGTCTATTTCAAACTTACTCTAATGCAATTAGCGGGCAGTTAATATCATTAGCTGCCCGCTAATTTTGTCCCACTTTGTCAAGGACACAAATGTCTATGGCACAATGATAGTAATACCCATGCTTTAAGGGCGTTAATGAGAAATCCTCGGGCGCCTAACGGTAGCCTAACGCCTAACGCCTAATGGCGCCCTCTGATTTTCCCATTAACGCCCTTAAAGCATGGGTATTAATGTACTATTCTGTGTATATTCTGTGCTCTATACTAGGCGACCTCAATACTCTTTGAGCTACACAGATTATTGTTTACGTGGGGCAGCTCTGCCTTCAGACCACAGACTTCCTTGACCCAGCCAAGGAGTTCTACAACCAGCAACCTGGTGTGGAAACGAGTTTTTCAGTTTTGCCTCATTAGGCCAGACTAGCATAGACAGAGTCAGACAGAGCCATAGACATTCAGTGCTGGCTCCTTATCTTTACAATTGGCATGGCCTCATGAGGTAAAGCTCGCTTCCACTCCAGGTTGCTAATTATAGAACTCCTTGACCCAGCTGTATGGATTTTCCAGTTTTTTCCATAGACATTTTCACGTTCCGACGCTTACTCTCCTCGAGGTTTTGGCTCGTTTCAACCAAG
Organism: Macrostomum lignano; assembly: GCA_002269645.1. NCBI lineage: Eukaryota > Metazoa > Platyhelminthes > Macrostomidae > Macrostomum > Macrostomum lignano. The sequence continues at coordinate 173,316 of NIVC01001393.1, read as the reverse complement.
GAGCTCTATAATTAGCACCTTGCTAATTAGCACCTTGCTAAGTATAGAACTCCTTGGTTTTAACCCTCTGCAGCCTGTCAATATTGCTCTATAACGTATTGATGCCTTATGATCAGTTTGACTGAGATATTTCAAAGTCCTTAAAATTGCCTTATTTCAATTCATGTATCAAAACCAATTAAAATTAATTAAAAATAATTTCAATAGTTTGTAATTACTCAGATACAAAGCCTCAAAAGTTATTTACTTATAGTTTGATTTTAATTTTTATCAAATTAAAAAAGTCCACAAAGTTTCAACCGATTGAAATGTGGAATGCTTGCCTTAAAGGCGTGATTTTTTTTCATTTTTAATGCAAAAACTTAGACGCGCAAATATAACCACTTGCGATTTGGGTGGCGCTGTTGGCCGCTAGATATATTTGCTGAATAAGTAGCTTCTTGTGGGAGCTTAACAGTCAAAGCCATTGGCTATGCGTTTGCAGACCACTGCGGCATGAGTTGGTTGGGATCAACTCATAGGGTAGGGGTTGCTCATCAATGGTTTTAGTTTTAAGCAGGTTCGCGGCCCAGTTTAGGTCCTTATTTCGCGTCGTAGGGCATGGTATAGTAGCAGAACTTCTTGGCCCAACTGGAAATCGGTTGCAGTTGCGATGAGATTACACTTATGCTTAATGAAGCGCAGTGCTACGCAGTGTGAACTTACGTTGGCGCAGTGCAGCAGTACCTCTGCAGCATGCAGTAGTTGCAGTGCCGGTAGCAGCAGGCATCCAGCACAGCACTCTCGTCTGAAATCAATTTTAATAAGAAACAAAAATAAATCTATTTAGTCAGACGAACTCTGTACACAGCATCAAGCAGTTGCTGCGTCACGAGCTCACCAACTACACTGTTGCGCTCACCAGGGTGCATTGTGCTCCAAGGCAGTGAGCCGCCGCCTGTCTGTCTGTCGTCCGGCAGCACCTGCAGTTTGGAGAAGTCGACGTCTCGCTTGGATGGAGCTTCGCCGGAAGCTTTTTTGCACGCCGCGTTGCTGGAGTTGTACAGGCCCACCTCTTTGCACAGCACCATGATGGTGCTGAGCAGTCTGCGCAAGTTGCAGGACCGGATGCGCTTGTGCGCGTACTCGTTCAGCCGGTTGGCCTCCTCCAGAGTCATCTTTGATGAAGCTGAAGCCATTGGCAGCAGCAGCAAAGGCAGCAGCAGCAGGGGCATTAGGAGAAGCGGCATGCACCCTGCAGACAGGTGAGGCATTGATAAATTAGACATAGGAAGTGGCTGAGCGAGAGACTGTTAGACTTACTCGAAGACCTTCCGCCGAAAACGCGGCTCCGCTAGCCATTGAAGCTACAGGTAGTGCTAGCTGCCTTCAAAAAAGAGCAGGTAAAGGAAACGCCCACACAGTTTAGACGGGAAAACTATAAGTGCACTCCTGAAAGACGCCTTTTTTAGTCGAGCCTTGGACGAGTGGCAGATAAATCAGTTTTGAGGGCCGGGAGTAGCAGCAATTTATTGGCTTCAGTGGCCAATCAGTGCGCGCTGATGCAGCTGCATAAGCCAATGATTGAAATTCTGCTCGACTCGGTTTGATTGGCGCGGAAACAGGAAGACGCCAGGTGGGCGGTCAGCAAATATTGCATCGAAGGGGCGAGGCTTGAAATCTGGGAATCCAACTTTCAGGAAATCCGATTTCTAAGCAAAGAAGTATTTATAAGGGAAAGCATACTTGCACGTGTAGAGTAGCTACTTTATGAAGAATAGATATATAATACTGACTAATTACGTGTGTGAGGGCGGTTCTGCCGAACGTAATGTGCATGCGTGGGCATGCTCAGGGATCAGTGGAAGGGCTTGATTTGCCGTAGTGACCAAAGCTCCCTAAGAACTAACTAACAGGAAAGTTCAGTTCATTAGTTCAAACAACGGAGGCTTCAAGTTGAAGACACTCAGACTCAAACCAAGTTGAGCATACGCACATGTACAAAAACACCATGATTCACTTCAAGGTTATAAAAGTGGAGTCACAGGGCGCACCCCAGCGCTCGGGTTTGAACATAAGCAGCGCTGCCGAATAACGACAGATTCCTGCCCTGGCCTATGGTACGATGCCTGTAGGACTCGTTCAAATGACGTTACACGTCTTTTGGACGGGCCATGCCGGCGCGGCGATAAAGTAGGCTATGTTTGTGACTCAATCGTCGCCCATTCTGTAAAGCAACAAAGTAACGACAGACGATTGTCGACTTGCAACTTGCAAATCTGTCAGAGCCCAAGTTTTGGGCGCTGTAGACTTAACCACTCAAGTAACAACTACAGCCTGGTTTGGTAGGGCCTCCGACTGCAGGACCGCCATCAAAGAACGAAAGGCAGCTAAATCAAGCCAGCAGCGATGCTGCAGATCCGTAGGCCACTTGTGCCACAATGGGGCCGGAACCCGTTCTGCGCAGGTCGCAGATCCAGCGTGGGCTGCAACCGCGATAGCAGCATCCGGTTGATCAGCTTCGCAGCTCAGCACTGAAGGCAGATGCTCCACTCTCTTTAAGTCCTGTGGTGCCCGGCTTCTTATGAATTGCGACGACGTGTGCCGTGGTCATTTCGTTGGGTGCCTCCTCTCACCGACGAGCACGCGCGGTTCATCACTCTGGTGACCTCAATACCCACAGAGTGGATGGGCAATGCCTGGAGCAGGCACAGTTGCTACAAACAGATGCAACTGTGTTTGGATAGGCTATTTTTTGCCTTTGAGAAAAGACGTTACTGTTCGACACTGAATTGCGTTCAATTTAAGAATTAATGAGACTTATGAGCTAATTAAAAAGAATTCAATCGGATTAAATCGTTTTTAATTTTATTGAATGAGGCCTTCTAATTAATTTTTAAGCCCTTTGTAAAATGGTACAAAGACTTTTAACGGAGCTGCTCATTTAAAATGGCGCAGATCAAATCAAGGCCCTAGGAAATGATTGCACGACTTAAGCGGATTTTAAGACGCTTGTGAAACAGTTTTAATGATCCAACGCGAGTTATCCTTACCAATTGACGTGCCGTGCCTCGGGAGGCTGGACCTAATGGACGACAGACGAGTAAGTACACTCAGATATGCGACTTCCAGGAGAGCCATCCAAACACGCATATTTGAAATCATCTGTAAACCAACTTCCGTGAACCCAATTTCAAAGGGTTAGAAACTGTGTTAGTTTATCCCCGAAGCAAAACAAATTAATGAAATGGACAACCTATCGGCTTAAACTCAAGGACCTCTAGAAGTTACGGCTGTAATCAGGTTGTAATTACGGTTGAAGGCCCGATATTTTTTTTACTTTTTAAACTGCTAGAAGCGGGAAAAACTTGAAGTACAGTGTGTTCTCCCTAAATGAGTTTTTGGATATTGTATTGCATCGAATGACGTTTTACCATAGACAATCTCGGGATAAGAAAAATCCCCAATTAGAAAAAATTCATTGCAGAGGCCAGGAAGAACGGTGATTTTGCTAAGTTTTCAGCGTTTGTTCGGACTCTTGGAGCAGTTTTTCTGAATTTAAGCCATTGTCCATAAAACTGGAGTAACGTTCAACCGTAACTTTAAATGATGCCTGTCTTCAAGCGTACGCTGCTAGTTTCTGATGCTCCAGTCGTTAGTACGACATAAGTATGCCTTAAGCTGTTACAAGTTGCAAATTGTCGATGTGTTCTATCGTCAGCATTGAATATTGGAAATATGCAGTAAAACACACTACTATTCGCTCTAGAAAAAGAGAATAAAAAACACAGTTAAATTGCCTTTTGAGTGCAGAATTAGGAGCAAGCGAAGTTTTCTGGGACCTGAGTCCCCGACTTCAGGTTTATTTGTAAATTTTCACCGGCAGTTGAGTTTGAAATGAGCAACTGTGAGCACTACAAATATGCACGGTTCAACCCAAGCATATCTGGGCTCAATACTTGTTAAACAAAGTAAGGTCAGAAATTGCCATTCGTAATCATTCGTGAATCCACTGTTGTCCAGCGACCTCCGAGAAGGCTTAACACCAGTTTTCAACCCAGCTGGAATAGTGTCAGGGAGGGGAAAATGTGATGAAAAACCGGTGAAGTCGCGAGTTCCAGTTGTTACCAAACACGAACAACATTTGTCTTACGCCGGCTGCGATTTGCAGAACCTTTGAAGCTCGCAAAGTGAACAGCCCGTCTCGTTTTTGCAGCATCTCTGTAGAACTGGTTTCAGGATCTCTGCAACAAGGTTGCGCAATATACGTCTCAGTTTTGATTACAGTTAGAAATTTGAACAGCGCAATGCATACTAAAATGGAATATAAAACCCACCGGCAATATCGGAGCTGCGCCGCCGTCTGGCGAGAAACCGCAGCTGCACACTGGTGTTCAGGCCGACGCCAGCGCAGGCGGTCCCGAGCACTTCGAACAGCTTCCTGGCGTTGCAAGTTCTGAACTTCTCCTTGGGTAGAAACACTTTACCATTGATGCCGATCTTTGGCGGATTGGCTTGGCTATTCGAGCAACTGCACAGCAACAGAAGCGTCAGAACGAGCAGGGCTGCAACGAGTTTGTTGTGGTGTTGATAGTGAGTTCACATTTTCATCGAAAAATATAAAGAATGAACAACGACCTGCGACATGAAGCATTCGCTCTCACCTGCACTCAGGGTTCCAGCGGAGACGGCCATTATCACTATCCGAATAATGACTCCAGCGGAAGAGATTGACGAGGCTGGCTTGTCCAAGAATCGAGCGCTGTTCCAGGCTGGAAGTTCCGATCAGAGACTTTAGCAACTTTTATAGACATCTACAGCCAATCGGATGGGCCCAAACGCCTTGAAGTTGGGGATTATCGCTGCGGTCAATTAGCTTTAACGGTTCGATTGGTGCAAAAGGGAGCAGGGAGCCGGAATTCGAAGTGGGGAATCTCTGTAATTTCTTTTTCAAAATTAGGCAGACAAACTTATTTAACTTAGCTTTGAGTATTGTCTGAAAGCAATTCAGTATTTTTTTCATTTTTTCGGTAACGATTCAAACTTTAAGTTGGTCACATAATCATTGAAACTGGGGAGTTGGTCACTTTTTTAAACTAATTCGTACATGTAAATAGTTATTGGTATCCTGAGAGCGCAGGAGCAGGCCGTGCTGCAACAACTGCATCAGCTACCTGGAACTTAGAACCGTTGCCAAAGATAAAGGAAAAAGTGTTGGTAATTCAGGATGTAAAATGACTTAACAGTCCAAGTTTTGCTCATTGTTACCAAATTTCCCGTTTTTGAACAAAATGCTGAACAGGAGCGCTCTCAGACCAAGTACTTTTGTGCTGGACGGCGTGTGCCTGGCGTTTTTTGATTGTGCACTTCGTCATACAAAATGGGCTGGAGTTTGCATTGGCACCCTCAGTAGTTACCAGACACGGACGCAGGTAATCGGTGTAGCGCCGAGTGCGTGCCTGACTTCGCCAGTAGGGTGCCTGCAGCGTCAGCAATGGCACATCTTGAACCGGCTGGAGGCAGTACAACTCGGCGCAGACAATTTGGAGTGCCGAAAGCTCAGGTCTCAGCGTTGTCTTAGTACAGCAAGAGGTCTCACCGTCCAAAGCATCAACTCCGTTCCTGCGGCGGTCTGGTAGGGTCTCAGACTGCAGGACCGCCCAACAAAACTGCAGCCTTCGACTCAGCGTGCAGAACGGAAACTGCTTGCACAGCTGTTCTGAAATCAGCTGCAGTGAGTCTCTCCAGAGCATTTGTTCAGTTGAAAGATGACTCTCCACAAAGGAATTGAGGAGGAGTGGTTCCGCATCGCCAGCTCTTCATCATTGTTGTGGACTATGTGGTTTGGCAATGGGAGTAGCTAAATTCTGGTCCCACATCATGTCGCGCAAATATTACTACAACTACAAGTTGACTGCCCACGGTTCTCAAAATCTCGTACATCTTCCGCCCCAACTAAATTGTTTTACGAGAAGTCGACACGGCGACACGTACAGAAAAAAATAATCAAGATGTGACAACCCTAATGCTGGCATTCTCCGGCAAAAAAACTGGTTCGCTGGGAGCACATGACAAGTAAGCTGCTTCGCGAGTAGCGTCTGCTCAGGGGGGGGGGGCGTAGCCTAGTGGTCCAGCACGGTGCTCAGATGTGCCAGCGGCCCAGGTTCGATTCCAAGTGCAGTCTCATTAATCTGGGTCTAAATTGGAATCTCGGCTTGGCTCTGCTCGTGCAATTAACGCCCTTGGCACTCCCAAGGCCGAATGATAAATAAAGTCAGGGCCGCTGTGCACTTCTGAGTGTGTGCCTGTGCGTGTGACTGCGTGCGTATCCGGGCGCTTGTGTGCCTGCTCAGGGGAGTCGGCGGAATCAGCAGTAATGCCTCTCGCCGGTTGTGTGACTTAAAGTGCGCCAGGGTGCACACAGCCTGTCTCTAATAAAGCATCTGCTCAATAAACTGTTGGCATAAATGTATAATATTCCCCATTTATTTTGTTGTCTAGCGGGCAAAAGCACGAGGTGTCTCGTTCGCCTCGGTCAATAAGCGAGATACCGAGTGCTTTTGGCCCTAGACAACAAAATGAGTTGGGAATATGATGTATCCCTAACTTGAAACGGGCATAATTTATTTGCATTGATGCAAAGTGAAATAAAAAATTTATAGCACTAGTGCAAATAAATTAAAAGCTTAAAAACATAGACAACTGCTCGGGGCAAGTGGGGGGTACATACCAGCTCAATACTGAGGTTGCTTAGAAGACAAGTTTTTATCACGCTTCCCTAGTACTCGGGTCACGAGCTCGAGCACGCCATGGATCACCAACGTATTAAATCTTTAACTAAGGCAATGAAAACCAGTCGATAAATTTTTCTGCATCAATCAAAGCGATGAACAGTCTATTCAAGTTAGAAATGAGAGACTGACAACTTCTACTCAAAAGTCCAAAAAAGGATTTTAGCTATTTCAGAACAGCATCAGCAGAAATTGTACTTTGCAAGAGATTTAAAGACTGGCTGGTAGGTTGGATGGAACTGCATTTGATGGGTCTGATATGGCGGGATACGCTCGGGAGGGCACCAGCCATGGCGTGCGTCACGAAGAGATTAGATGATGGCCCGCGGGTTGAGCAGCTATTTCCGCCTGCTCGAGTACTTTTTCCGAACTATTTAACTTTCACCTATAATGATCATTGGGGCCCGCGCAGATCATGCATGAGAGCTATTTGCTAAATTTTGCCTTTTCACTCCTTGTTCTCATTTTCAGGTATAAAAATATGTTCAGGTGTTTGCTTTGAGCACAATTTTGGCCCCGACTAGCGTCCAGTTTTAGCGCTTGATAACCGTGTACGAACGCAGGTGCAGAGCCGTATCTGCAAATCGAATGGCTAAAGGAAAATTGGCGGCGCAATGGCCAATTATGCGGGCGCACAAAGAAGCCCTCGACGCCAGGAAAGCCGGCATCGAAGGCGGCAAAGAAGATAGTTAGAGCTTGCTTGAAAGGGAATGCTAGAAGACATAATCGGACCGCTATGCTTGTATAGCTGAGCTGCGAATGAAACGCAGATGGGCTCAGCCATATTTGACCACTTTTGGGGGCACAGAATGCCGTCTTCTTTTGGAGAAAATTTCAGAAATAACTGCCGAGCAATCAGCCACGTGGCGAGTGCACCGGCACTATCATGATCTGCGCAGAGGCGGCTAAGGTGGCCCCAGAAACATCGCATTTATGCCGCAGTTCTTTGAGACTGCTCAAAGGCCTATTGTGATGCCGATCGTGATTTCGCCATCCGGCTGACGTTATAGAAATTTTAGCGCAGCCGTGCCACCTACATGATGCATCTGGCGATGATTTGGCTACGTAGACTTTGAAAAAATCATCAATAGCGATTTCGTACGAAATTGGCCGGAAAATATCTTTTCCACTCAAGAACCGTCGTTCAGACATCGGAAAACACAGCGCCAGACCAATTTCGCAGCACAACCAAAAACAGCTTTGAACAATAACAAAGCGGTAAACACGTGGTCACTCGCGCCACTCGGCAAACTTGGATTAGAGATTAACCCTCTAAATAGGTCTACAATAACATTGGCTGCCAGCAGGCTTACAACAGCTTGCAACACAGCAGTCAAACAGCCTGGCAGGGAATTTATCGAAAGTCAATTTTCTGGAAGTCAATTTTATGCAAGATTTGCGGAAGTGCATTGTCACCCAATCTCACTGTTGATTGACACAAGCTGGCATTGCACTGTAAACTGAGAGAAGGCGAGAGTTAAGCGAGACCAAAAACACACGAAGTGGCTAAAGCCACGCGCAACGATTTATATATTTGCAATGTACATCAATCAATGTACATCGCGATTATTTGCAGATGAATAACTCCGACCCAATAACAACCACACAACAGCGAAAACATTCACGCCTCTTAAATCACTCCTTCCCTAAATTGAGGATAATAAAAAAAACTGCGAAAAGACAAAAGAGGCAGTAAAACCATGAGAATTAAAAATGCACGAATAGCAAAAATGAACCAGTAAACTAGTTTTGCGCAGCATAAAAATCAGGCGGTCTTCGAGTCCTTGCAAAACGCCGAGGGCTGACTGCGGTCGGCTCATCCAGCAAGTCCGTCCAGGTCAGCCGCGGATCGACAGCCGGGCTGGGCGGTCGGCCGGCCTCTGCAGCGGGCGGAGTCGGGGCGGACTGCCAGGAAGCGGGCTGCGGCCGCCTGCGCACGAACAGCTTGAGCCGGTTGTGATGCACCACCGTGCTTCGTCTCCGGCCGGCGGGTTTTGAGATCCGGTAGGTGATGGGGCCCAGCCTCTCGAGCACGCGGTACGGTCCCAGCCACCGCCGACGGAGAGCCTTGGACTGGCCCTTCAACACCGCCGGGTTGCTGAGCATCACCAGCTGCCCGACTTGGATCGGCGTGAAGTGCTGGCGCTTGTCGTACTGCTTCCGTGACCGCTGTGTCGACTGCAGGCGCTGCCGCACGAGCTGCAAGCCGGTGCGAGCGTCTGCCAGCGTGTCCGTGACGAGCCTCCTTTCGCCGCCTGCAGGTAAACTGAGCTCTGCCGGGATCCTGGGGTCACATCCGTGAAGCACTGCGTAGGGCGACCTCTTGGTGAAGAGTGCTGAAGAGTTGTACGCACAGATGACGTACGGCAGGAAGTCCGCCCATTTGTTCTGCTGTTCCATGCAGTACGCCGCCAGCATGTCGCCTAATGTTCGGTTGAACCGCTCGACTGCAGGGTTGCCGCTGGGATGGAAGGGTGTCGTTCTTGTCTTGCGAATATCCAGCAGGCGGCACAGCTCTTGGAAGATGTCACTTTCAAACTGATGACCCTGATCGGAGTGGATGACTTCGGGCGCTCCGTGGCGAAGAACGACACTCCTTAGCAGCGCATCCGCAACCGTCCGGGCCTCAATGTTGGACACCGCGGTCGCCTCAACCCACTTGGAAAACACGTCCGTGAAGCAGATGATGTACCTGAGGCCGGCTTCAGTCTCTGGGAGGGGCCCTTTGATGTCCACCTGCACCATCTCCCAAGGAGCTGATGGCACGGTGTTGATCTGCAGCGGTGCCCTCTGGTGCTGATGCGGTACCTTGCGACGCTGACACACTTCGCAGCTGCTCACCCAGTGCTGGACGTCGTCCTTTAGGCCGGGCCACCAAGCTCTGCTGACGACTCTGGCCAGCGTCCTTTCGGTTCCGAGGTGCCCGCTTGCAGGATCGTCGTGCAGCAGCTGCAGCAGGTCCTGGCGAAGCTGCCGCGGGATGACGGGTTGGCCACTCTTCTTGAGGACGCCATCTTCACCAAGGTCCAGCTTCTCTGTCCTCACCAGGTGTTCTGCGTCATCTGCAGCCTTGCCACGTCTTGGCCTTTGTCCGAGGAGCACTTGTCGAGCCGCCGCTAGCACTGGGTCGTCAGCCTGCGCTACACGGATGTCGTTGTCCGACCAGGCAGGGTGCAGCCGGGTCGCCGCTGCTCGGCTCAGTGCGTCCGCAAACACGTTTTCGCGACCAGGTCTGAAGAGCAGCTTGAAGTTGATCTCCTGCAGAAACGTAATCCATCTGGCTAGCCGGCCTTCTGGCTCCTTCGTGTTGAGCAGTCCTTGCAACGGCTTGTGGTCGGTGAAGACGAGAATTTCGCCAGCGGACGCCAAGTAGTTCCGGAAATGCTTCATCGCCCAGACCACCGCAAGAAGCTCTCTGTGGGTAGTCGAATAATTGCGCTCCGCTTTGTTCAGGACTCTCGACGCGTAGGCTACCGGACACTCGGCATCTTCGTGGAGCTGGCTCAGGACGCCAGCGACGGCCACTCCGCTGCTGTCACAGCACAACCGGAATCCCTTGGAGTAGTCAGGCAGCTTCAGTACGGGTGGTGTCGACAGAGCTGACTTCAGCTTCCGCAGAGCGTCATCGCACTGAGTTGTCCATTGAAACTGTCGACTCTTCTGAGTCGCCTGATGAAGCGGATTAGCGATGCTGGCGAAGTGCGGAACGAGTGTCCTCTGCCTGAGCAGCGGCTGCACACAGACGGCACAGCTGGAGCGACTTGCTTGCCTGGACACTGAGCAGCGAAATGACCAGGCTGAGCGCAGTTAAAGCATTTTCCACGGGTGCTGCCTCTTCCACGAGCTGCATTCCTTCTCCCACCGCGCTGTCCTCCGCGGCTGCCAATGGTGGCGACTGTCGCAGCCAGATCCGCCAACTGCTCTTGCATTTGCTCCAGCCGGTCAGTCACTTGGCTGCTCACCGATGTCACTGCGACGCTTACCGGGGCTCTTTTGCTGCCGATGCTCTCCAGCGCTGTGGCGCGGTCTGCCAGCTGTTCAGGACTGCTGCTGTCATAATTCGAAGCTTTCAACAGAGCCTCACGGATCTCTGTCGGCAGCAGAGCTAGCAGTCGGTGTCGCACTTCGCAATCTCTCACCGTTTGAGCGTGCTCCGGGCGTGCCTTTCGATACAGAAGCTTGAGTGCGTAGCACAGCTCCCTCAGCGACTCTCCTTGGCGTCGCTTCCGGCTCTCGAACTCAGACATAGCGCGAAAAGTGTTATCCTTGCCTCTGTAGAACTTGACGAGTTCGTCCTTTAAGATCTTGTGGCTGCTCTGTTTGGCCGCTGGCAGGTCCCAGACGAACACGAGGGCTTCACCTGATAGAAGCAGCTTGATCTTGGATGCCATCTTGGTGTCGTTCCACTCAGAATCTGCTGCAAAGTCCTCAAACATCTGCAGCCACATGTTGATATCGGTATCGTCTGAGCCAGAAAACTTTGGCGGTAAAAGTGCATTTGCGTGCGCCATGAGTGAGCCGGTTTGCAACTGAGGCCGCTGCCACCAATGTAAACTGAGAGAAGGCGAGAGTTAAGCGAGACCAAAAACACACGAAGTGGCTAAAGCCACGCGCAACGATTTATATATTTGCAATGTACATCAATCAATGTACATCGCGATTATTTGCAGATGAATAACTCCGACCCAATAACAACCACACAACAGCGAAAACATTCACGCCTCTTACAGCACGTTTTCCTTTTGAATCGAACCAGGGATCGCGAGTCGTGACGCAAAGATCACAACGGGGCCTGAGCTACTCTGTAGCATCCGTTAGGAATGTCGATACTTCTGTTGCAGAAGCTATAGTGCTTATCCGACTCAAGCAGCTTTAATCAAGAAATAAGAAATAATCAAGTAGACAATGAGAAAAACTTGACATAAGGGAATTAGTGCTGCACAACACAACCAGGAGTGTCACAAGCGGGCACGATGTGTATCATATCAAGTAAATATTCTCCTTATGGCTCAAAATTTGCACATAGCGAGCGGTTTGCGCACTTTCAAATGACACGCACTAGAAAGCAAAAGTTAGAAATAAACAATAGAATTAGAGAAGACAGCAAGAAAAAAAGACAAATAGAATATTAGAACACTGGCGAACTGATGGAAATATTAAAGCAAATTAATCAAATCATTTGAACTCTACAAACCAGCCCTAAACTGATTGAAAATAGGATGAAGCAGAAACTTTAACCGCCTAGTGATGAGTCGACAGTGTCCAGCAAAATTTTTTTAAACACAAACAAAGAAAAATTAGACTAAAGGAATTTTATTTCATGCAGGGAGAAAAGAAGAGCCTTCATGTTTATGAACGATTTAATTATGTGTTCAAGATCAACTCTTGAAAGTAAATATTTGCATGGACTAGGTACGCCTAGGTGTAGAAGCAGAATCTGATGCAGTCCTTTGCACCCGACAGACAGAGCAATGGCCGACTTAAGAGTGAAATTATTATATAATGGACACCTTCACGCGTGACACAGCACAAGGAATTGCTTATCAAGTTAGTCTAAAAAAGCAACCAGCAGGATTCAGCTAAGCTAGAAGTGAACTTTCTGAACAAAAACAAGCACAAAAGTCCAATTGGAAAAGCCTTCAAAGCCCGCCTCACTCCGAATAGTCGTATTCGGTTGAGCCGCCGTCAGAGTCGTCTGCGCCAGGTCTGGCGCCACCGCCGCCGCGCCGCTGCCTGGCGCCGCCGCCGGCGTCAATATCCGACTCGTCGTCGTAGTCGGAGTCGGCGTCGTCCTGGTCGCTGGAGTCGTACACCGGCTTCTTCACTGGCACCTCGGCGGCCGGCAGTACATCCAGCCGGATTGGCAGGTTCAGCTCGAGGTCAAGGTAGGAGTCGGAGCGCAGACACAGGGTGTAGGTGTAGCTGCCCGGCTTGTCCGGCGCTTGGAAGCGAAGCGGAACCTGCCGCGCCAATTGGGATTTCAGAGATTTAGACAGAGTATTGCAACTTGGGATTGTGGTACAATAGATTGAGTTTCCAGCATTGCAGTATGACAGATTGAGATTGCAGCATTGCAGCATTGGGATTGCAGGATTGCAGTATAGGATTGCAAGATTGCAGGATTACAGTATTGGGATTGCAGGATTGCAGTATAGGACTGCAAGATTGCAGGATTACAGTATTGGGATTGCAGGATTGCAGTCTTGCAGTATTGGGATTGCAGGATTGCAGTATAGGATTGCAAGATTGCAGGATTACAGTATTGGGATTGCAGGATTGCAGTCTTGCAGTATTGGGATTGCAGGATTGCAGTCTTGCAGTATTGGGATTGCAGGATTGCAGTATAGGATTGCAAGATTGCAGGATTACAGTATTGGGATTGCAGGATTGCAGTCTTGCAGTATTGGGATTGCAGGATTGCAGTCTTGCAGTATTGGGATTGCAGGATTGCAGTATAGGATTGCAAGATTGCAGGATTACAGTATTGGGATTGCAGGATTGCAGTCTTGCAGTATTGGGATTGCAGGATTGCAGTCTTGCAGTATTGGGATTGCAGGATTGCAGTATAGGATTGCAAGATTGCAGGATTACAGTATTGGGATTGCAGGATTGCAGTCTTGCAGTATTGGGATTGCAGGATTGCAGTCTTGCAGTATTGGGATTGCAGGATTGCAGTATAGGATTGCAAGATTGCAGGATTACAGTATTGGGATTGCAGGATTGCAGTCTTGCAGTATTGGGATTGCAGGATTGCAGTCTTGCAGTATTGGGATTGCAGGATTGCAGTATAGGATTGCAAGATTGCAGGATTACAGTATTGGGATTGCAGGATTGCAGTCTTGCAGTATTGGGATTGCAGGATTGCAGTCTTGCAGTATTGGGATTGCAAGATTGCAGGATTACAGTATTGGGATTGCAGGATTGCAGTCTTGCAGAATTGGGATTGCAGTATTTTCGTATTACAATTGAGCACAAAATTCAGATTTTGCAAAATCACAAGCCGGAGAGCTAATTTTTGCCTGGCATTAGGCGTCACTAAGCCAGCTTTTAAATTAAAAAGGAAAGATGCACGCACTACACAAGATCAATTGGGAATTCTGCTTGAAGCGTGACAAAAAGTGGCCATTTTTAGAATTATCAATTAAATTTAATTAAAACATGCAGAAAAAAAGTCTACCATGTCACCGACAGACGGCCAGAAAGACGGCATTCACGTGAGATTAGCTAGCACGCAATTGCATTCATAGATTATTGCTTTTGAATTGTTTATGAGTTGTTTTTCCCATCAACATGGATATCAGAAAGATAGAAGGCAGTTGTACAAGCATATGAAAAATTCTGATTTAGTATAGAACCATCGGTGGAAGAACCTCGGCGGGAGAAACTCAAGCAGAAGAAACTCGATGGGAGAAACTCAAGCAGAAGAAACTCGATGGGAGAAAATCGATGGCAGAAACTCGATGGGAGAAACTCAAGCAGAAGAAACTCGATGGGAGAAACTCAAGCAGAAGAAACTCGATGGGAGAAACTCAAGCAGAAGAAACTCGATGGGAGAAACTCGGTGGGAGAAACTCGATGGGAGAAACTCGGTGGGAGAAACTCGGTGGGAGAAACTCGATGGGAGAAACTCGGGAGAATCGAGCTCACCTGCTCTGTGTCATCGAGCGAGGTGATGAACACGGGCTGGGTGAGCAGCTTGGACACGCGCTTGTCGCAGATGTACAGCCACCAGAACTCGAGCTTCTCGCCCGGGAACATCGGGCAGTGCACGACTCGAGTTGTCCGACTCCGCGTATCCAGCGAGTTGTCCCTGCGCAGCTGCTCCTGCACCCGGTCCCAGCCGCTCTCGCCGTCGGACTCGTCGCCGTCCCGACTGGCGCCTGCACCGTCCGCCTCGTCGGCATCTTCGTCGGGCGCCTCGGCGGCCGGCTGCTGCTGGGCGTCGCCGTCGACGGACATTTCGACCAGCGGCGGCAAATCGTCGTCTTCGTCGTTCTCGGTGTTCCGTCCGGCTTCATCGTTTGCCGAAGCAGCGGCGGATTGCTTCTGCTGCTGCTGTTGCTGCTGCTGCTGCTGCTGCTTGGCCTGCTGCTTCGGTTTACTCTTTCCCTTACCCTTGTTCAGCCAACTGTCCTTGCCGCGCTTCTTCTTCTGCTGCTGCTGATGATGATGCGACTGTTGAGGCTGCTGCGACGAATTCTTTGCCGGGGAGCCGTCGGTGCCGACCGTCGAGCCGCCGTTTGACGTCGGCGATGCCGCCGTCAGCAAATCGTCTTGGCAGCCATTTTGAAGCAGAGTGTGCTGCCGCTGCGACTCATCGTCTCCTGCTTCGTCGAATTGGTTGGCGGAGGCATCGTCACCGACTGCGGAGGTGGCCGACATCAGCTCGGCCAGGTCGCGCCGCGTCAGGGTCACCGTCACCGTGACCAGGCTGCTGGCGGTCACCTGCATAGTTACCGGGGCGGTGTGGGTGGCGCATAAAACTTCGAACCGTATAAAAACTGCTATAAGGTTTTCTAAATTCGGGACTGCCGCTATCCTTTGGATATCTATCCCAGATCTTAAGTTATTAACACCGCAGATGGAGCCAAATATATAAAATCTCCCCAAATATCCCAGATCCCAAATTTAATATTGACTACTTTTACTACTACTATTACTAGACTCGGAGGGTTTTTAGTCTACTTGTTAGGGCGCTCGACTCAAAACTGAAAGGTCGGGGCGGGGGTTCGATTCCCAATCCCACTGGAACAATTTGTGTCCTTGAGCAAGATACTTAACTCTGCATTGCTTCAGTTCACCCAGCTGTAAAATGGGTGCCAGCATTAGCTGGGGTAATTGAGGGCGTGTGGCGACCCCCCAGTCCTTGGACTGAACAGCCGTACGCTGCCTTCAGCTGCGCCGCGCAGTAGCTGCGGCTGAGCTGTCGGTTTCTGGGCAGGTGTAATACTGTAAGTACTAACTACTGCTACTACTGCTATTACTACTACTACTATTACTACTACAAATCTCAGATCTCCCCAGAATATCCCTGATCCCATTCGCCCAGCCGCTCACCTGCTCCGGTTTGTCATCGTCGATGACCTCAATTTTGCTCTGCACGTCGACCTGCGGCATGCCGGCGCACACGGTCATAACATCGCGGTACTGGTCCTCGGTCAGGCTCCTAAGCAGCGCCCGCCGCTCGCTATCCGGCATCAGGGCCAATTGTCGAATAGTTCGAATATTTCGCTTCCTAGTAACAAAATGACGCAACGAATCTTCGGATATGTGCGGCAGCTGCAATATTGGACTCTTGTTCTCCCATAGGCCCTGGACAATCATGGGGCTCAGCTTCATGATGCACTCGATAGTCTCTAAGCGGGGGTGGCCACAGCGGCTACCGTAGTACTGGGCGCAGGCCACAAGCTGCATGCTAAGTGACACCATCTCCTGCAGCAGGGCCGGGCACTTGCATACAACTGTCCGCCTATCGACCTCCAGCGTATTGGGGTTCAGGTCCAGCCGGCTGAGATGCGCGTGCAGCAACACGCGAGCCTTCAAAGCGTATGGCAGACAGAACGGTGGCTCCTTGTTCTTTTCGTTTACCTGAGGCAGCTGCTTCATCACCATTGGAACCTGGACAGGGAATAGGCGAGGCAAAACTAAAAATTATTCTTTCAGGTTATTAAAGCTGAGTCAAGATTGAGGCTGAAAAAGGTAATAGGGGATGAGACGAGAGGGAGACAAAGTTAAGGGGAGTAGGTTAAGGGAAGACAGTGAGGAGACAAGGTTAAGAGGAGAAGGGTGAGAGGGAGACAAGGTTAAGAGGAGAAGGGTGAGAGGGAGACAAGGTTAAGGGGAGAAGGGCGAGAGGGAGACAAGGTTAAGGGGGAGGGTGAGAGGGAGACAATGTTAAGGGGGAGATGAGATGGAGACAGGGTTACGGTGAGAAGGGTGAGAGGGAGACAAAGTTGAGGGGAGAAGGGTGAGAGGGAGACAAAGTTAAGGGGAGAAGGGTGAGAGGGAGACAAGGTTAAGGGGAGAAGGGCGAGAGGGAGACAAGGTTAAGGGGGAGGGTGAGAGGGAGACAATGTTAAGGGGGAGATGAGATGGAGACAGGGTTACGGTGAGAAGGGTGAGAGGGAGACAAAGTTGAGGGGAGAAGGGTGAGAGGGAGACAAAGTTAAGGGGAGAAGGGTGAGAGGGAGACAAAGTTAAGGGAGAAGGGCGAGAGGGAGACAAGGTTAAGGGGGAGGGTGAGAGGGAGACAATGTTAAGGGGGAGATGAGATGGAGACAAGGTTAAGGGGAGAAGGGTGAGAGGGAGACAAGGTTAAGGGAGAGGGTGAGAGGGAGACAAAGTTAAGGGGAGAAGGGTGAGAGGGAGACAAAGTTAAGGGGAGAAGGGTGAGAGGGAGACAAGGTTAAGGGAGAGGGTGAGAGGGAGACAAGGTTAAGGGAGAGGGTGAGAGGGAGACAAGGTTAAGAGGAGAAGGGTGAGAGGGAGACAAGGTTAAGGGAGAGGGTGAGAGGGAGACAAGGTTAAGGGAGAGGGTGAGAGGGAGACGGGTTAAGGGAGAGGGGATGAGGAATGATGGTGAGCGACAAGGTTAGTGATGGGGAGAACAGGAGATTATAGACTTCAGACAATGTCATGCTCTAAATCAGACATCAAACCGCTCTGACTGACCTCTTCGTTGTCTGACGGTCGTTCAACCACTTCGGGATTCTGCAGCCGATTGAACTCGCAGGCGCTGGCCAGAATCATTAAGATGCGCCTAAACGACATATTAGGCGTGCGCATAAGGAAATAGCGAAATATTTCCGTAGTCTGCAGCAATATCGACTCGCCAGTGAACTTGATAGTTCTGTACCACCAGGTTCCAACCACCACAGGCAGCAGCACCATGAATACGAGGCCGTAGACGCCAAGCACTAGCATGCTGTTCTCTTGGCGGACCAGCCATTTAGGCAGAGCGATGCCGAAATTAATAGCCGTAGGGCCGTCAGGACTGCCGTGGATTTCCCAATTCTTTCTGTCCTGTTCGTTAGTGAGAGCCCGGTAGGCCTTGGAGATCTGCTGGAATACCTGCGGATCGCCGCCTTTGTCTGGGTGATGCGTCAGTGACAGCTGGCGATAGGCTCTGCGAATGTCCATCGGACTGGCGCCCTGAACAGATTGACGGGGGTAGAAACAATATAATTTATACGCGCGCTTCTAATTTTACTACTAGTAGTAGAAATGCAAGAAAAAATCTAGCGATATTTTTAAGTCATTAAACATTTCATAAAAAATTGTAGTATGCTTTTAGCACTACTTATAAAAGTAGCGAATCACGCGAATAATGTATAAATACGAAGGTAGGAAATCAAACATACTGTAATAAATCAACAATTTACAATTACCTACCCGATCAATGCCCAGAACATTGTAGGGATCGAAGTCCATCCATTCGACCTTAATTGTGTTCACCTTGTACAACAGCACTGCCAGTATTATCCATAAGACAAAGAACAAAAGCTTCCTGTAATTGAAAAGTACATAAGTAACTCATGTCAGCTTAAATTACATTATTTCCGAGGCCAAGAATAGAAACTTACAATAACTTTTTCTTTCGCTCTTTCCATGGCGAAAAAGATTTCAACAGATGCCGCTTCATCTGGCAGCCGTCGCAGTGACATTTCCGCTTGCCTTGCTCGATGCGATCTACGAATTTCAGGCCAGTGAAAATTGTAATCTGTCACACGGGTTAAGGCTAATGGGGGATCGCTTATATGTCAAGGCTTATGGGGGGGAATTGCTTAGATGTCAAGGCTTATGGGGGAATTGCTTAGATGTCAAGGCTTATGGGGGAATTGCTTAGATGTCAAGGCTTATGGGGGAATTGCTTAGATGTCAAGGCTTATGGGGGAATTGCTTAGATGTCAAGGCTTATGGGGGAATTGCTTAGATGTCAAGGCTTATGGGGGAATTGCTTAGATGTCAAGGCTTATGGGGAATTGCTTAGATGTCAAGGCTTATGGGGGAATTGCTTAGATGTCAAGGCTTATGGGGGAATTGCTTAGATGTCAAGGCTTATGGGGGAATTGCTTAGATGTCAAGGCTTATGGGGGAATTGCTTAGATGTCAAGGCTTATGGGGGAATTGCTTAGATGTCAAGGCTTATGGGGAATTGCTTAGATGTCAAGGCTTATGGGGCGCTGATAGAAGTGTCATAGACATGAAAAGTGTCAGGTCAAAAATAAGAGTCATGTAAAACATAAATAAGCATCTGTAAGACATATAGAAGTGACATGTCGAACATAGAAAATTTATTTGGGAAATGCTACGACGTCAAAGCTTGAAGGAAATTGCTATAATGTGACTTTTGGGGAGAATTACTGAAATTTCAAGGTTTATAGGGGAAGAACTTCTAAGAAGTCAAGGCTTTAGGGTTAGGGTTGGGGTTAGGGTTACAATTAGGATTAGGGGGAATTGCTAAATAGGAGAGTTAGGGGAATGGGGATATTTCAAAGCTGACAAAGGATTTGTTGACATTTCAAGGCTGACAGGGGAGTTGTTGAGATTTCAAGGCTTATTGGTGGCATTTCTGAGATGTTAAGGCACATTGGGGATTGTTGAAATGTCAAGGCTTATAGGCAGTGCTGGGCACTGGTCCGTTAATAAGTGTTAATCCATTAATAAGCATTAATATTTCTCATTAATGTTAACGGACTGCCATTAAGATTTTTTGAACTAACAGATTAACGAATTTGTGTTAATTATTTTGTGAGTTAACAAAAAATTCATTGTTAACATCAAAGACAGTGTCAAGACAAACGATGCAAAGAAAAAACAAAAATACAAGTCTGGCAAGAAGTTACAACATTACAAATGTATTTGAATTTACCTAAATGTCTAATTAATCTCTTTGATTATGACAATGATCATGCAGATGTAACAACTTCTTACTAATGAACTTTAATAATGAATTAAAATTGTGAACTTTATTGCTTGTGTGTGAGCATTGATTGCTTTGATTCACTTCTTTGCCAATCTTTTGTAACTTTCTGCTGTGCCTGCTAATGCTACTGAAAAAACCTTCCTATTTGTATTTTATTATTAACTAATTAGCTTTTTAAGTTTCAAATAAATAAGTTAATTTGTTTACTGTATGCTTACTTTTAGTAGTATTATACTTACAAGTTTTTACTATTATAATTTTTTGTTATTTTTTTAGCTTGTAAATTGGTTGGATGACCTGTGTTTAGCTAAAAAGATGGAAAAGCAAAAGCAGTGCAAGATTTCTGTATTTTCTGTGTTAACTTTAACGGATTAACCCTAATTAATGATTATCAGTTAATTTTCAGTTAACTTAATGATATTAAGAGTTAAAAAGTTAAGATTTTTTGTTTGAACACTAATGCTTTTGCCTTTAATGGAAGTTAAGATTTTCATTAATGGTGCCCAACACTGCTTATAGGGAAAATTGCTGAGATTACTGCAAGAAGCTAAATATAATTTATTCTAAGAACTATTCCATTTTCTATTGGCTTAATAATAGGGGAGCTAATTGCTGGTCTTAACTACATGCAAGAGCTTTTTTGAACAAAATTTAGCATATATACCAAACCTGAAATTGGCAATTTTTAGTATGCCAATTATGTATGCCAATGTTAGACTTAAAAATTTTCTAATATAAAGGCTAAAACAAAAAATGATTATTTTTTACCTATATATAAAATTGCTTAAAATATATAATGGAACATTTTGGACTTAAGGTAACATTTTATTATCTTATAATCTATGTTCCTATAACCATATTTATATCTATATACTTTGTCTAAAAACCTCCATATCTTTAACTTTCTGTAACTATATCTATAGCTATAGCAGACTTTATTAAAACTTGTCAAGCTTGTAGACCTGAACTTGTAACATACATATAGGTTTGTAGATTTACTTAGCAGATATATATATAAAGCAGAGCTGATTTCTTCCAAAGCTAAAAATAAAAAGCTATATGATGCTATTCATATTTTTATTAGACTACTATACTAAGATTTAACCTATAGACTATTGATTTGCCTTATGCAAGACTTTTACTTATTTGGCCAACTTATTTGGCCATAGACATTTTCTGATTTGGCACTATGTTGTGGCACCAATTAAAACTGTAAAAAAAATTGCAAAACAAACTAGAAGATCCCCTAGATTCTTTATAACATAGCTATACCATAGCATAAGCCTAAATTTGTTTCCATAATAGAAAAAGAAATCATTACATTTAGAAATGGTTCTAGGACATTTTTTCAACTAGAATTTTATCAACCAGCATTTTGTCAACTGGAATTTTGTCAATTAGTATTTTCTCAATTAGACATTATGGCAACTAGACATTTGGTTTAGGCCAAAATTATTTGTCCGTTATGTTGGTTGTTAACATTAACATATTTAAGTTTAAATTTTAAGTTTTATCATAGAAAATATTGAAACCATGTACATAGCATTCAGGTACTATGGTTCAAGTATTGCAACACCATTGAAGACTAAACGTTTTTATAAAAATTTACTTCTAAGAAATATATACATTTTAAACAAACTTGAAATTGCATTACCATTTCTAAATTCTCTAGCTGGTGCAGCTATAATAATTAGCTACAACTTTCTGAGCTGCCATAATGTCTAGTTGACAAAATGCTGGTTGACAAAATGTCCGATCATTTTAGAAACATACTAGCTATATCTATAATATTAAAGCTTATGGACATGGCAGCCATGTCCATATAGTATAGAATATGTCTCTTACTTCTCTTACAGTGGTGTCTTACAGTGGCCATGTTAATGAAGTCTACAAAATGCTAGTGGCCATGTCATTAATGAGTTCACACTTTAAAATATAGTGGCTATGTTTCTAATATAGAATCCATTTAACACTAGAGATGATAGCAATCTTTTATTGCCAAGATTTAAACCAACAATACCATGTGTGCTTACATGGCAAACATGCCTATATATAAGCTCAATTTTTTTAGACATGCAGTTGCTATTTTTATAAGTATTCCAAAATGAAATAGTATAATTATAATAAAAAATAATACTATATGCTTAGGGGAAACATCATAATGCTGTGACACTTGGGAAGAATTGCTAAGATATTAAGAAGCTAGGCCTAAATGTAGTTTATTAAAAACTTGTATTTATTTTTTGTTGGTTCCCCAGTAGGGGAGCACCGATTGCTAGTCTAAGACTAAGACCACTATACTAGTCTAGTCTAGAACATGTAACTTTCATTTTTGTCTTATGTCTAAGATGAAAAAATATAAATAGGCCTATAAAATAAAACTCTTGAGTTAAAGTAGCCAAAATGTGACTTGTTACTTATTTCCCTAACCCTAATGCTTGTTTAAAAGCTAAAAGTTAAAAAAAAATTTGCAAGACTCAAAAGTAGTCTAAGGAATGATTGTAAAACTTGCAAACTTTATTTTCTACATACCAGATTGAGATGTCGGCCAAAAGTAGTAAGTCATAGGCAACAATACAAGTGCATAAAAAGCCAGAAGAAAATAATAGAAAGTTGATCCTGACTCGTCATATTCAAACTTCATCCCAGCCATTGTAGATTATAGATGGAATCTGACGAGGATATGATTACGAGTGTGCCTAGCGAACAGAGAAAAGTTACTTTGTTTCCGTAAATTATTGGCAAATTTTCTTGACAGACAACATGTACGTAATTGGAAACGAACGACAGTGGTCGGAAGTTCGAATGGGATTGATTTCGCGTAAACTTAAATTAGCATTTGCGGAGTTATTCTTTTTGATGCCTAGAAACTTATGCTTATCTGCAAAAAACAAAAAATTAACAGTGAAGCTTAGCTAGTTGGTCATGTTTTTAATATATATTTTTCTGTCTTAGTAAGTTTAGAACGTTTTGTTTTACTGATATTTAATCGCAAATATAAATCTATGCGACTGTTCAAAAAGCGATAGAATCGGTAACACGCCGAGGTCTTAATAGTTATTATAGATCATTCGCTACTTCCTCCAATACTGGATATTTTTATCCTAGACTGTACTAGCTTCAAATAAGCGGACAGAAATTTTCTTGGCCAGAGTGATTCGCATTCTACTAGCAAATACAGTTCAAAATTAGTGTTTTCGATTAATAACAGTTTACCGATTACCTTTACTATGTAGAGCGAAGAGGACTAATATTACTTTCTCAGTTTTTTAAACAGTGGTTTTCTTGTTCATTTACTCTCTGCATCTTTGCTCTGCTACGAAACTGCCGAATTAACGTCACATGGTTGAGAAGTCAGAGGTGACTGTACCAGGAAAAACGAAGATCATAAAGGTACATTTTTTGTCCGATCGTTCCAAAGAAATCATCGTTGAAGTTGTGCAACGAAATGAAAATTCTAAAGTAGCAGAGAAAGAGCAGTCGCAAAGGTTTGTAAATGGTGCTTTTATTTCCAGTGTTCTTGTCCGTCCCTGAAGTACCCGCCCAAGACACCCGGATTGCGATGAAATTGGGAATATTGCAATAAAATTGAAATAATTGCCGTAATTGCAATTTTATTTCCCTAAAATTAGTTAAATTGCAATTCACTTGTGCAATTCACTTGTAATTATTGCAATTCTACTAAAATGCTTTACTCTCTACTTACAGTAGAATACTTAGAATATTAAATTGGACGAATTGCAATTTGATTGTGAACTTTAACTGTTTTATAATTTTGTGTTAGCGATAAAGGAAATGAGCCAATAACTACAGTTTGGATAGCCATATTTTGTAAAGATTTGTTTTAGCAGCATTTTTAAGGAAAATGTTTATAATTTGTTTTATGCGATGTATTAGGATTTGCTTTGAGCAAAAATGCTGCAAAATGTCCGCCATGTTTTCTATAATCATAAGTTAGCCATACAGCCTGAAGTATAGCTCTCCCTACGGCTACTTGACTTGTTGTAATAGTTATGAACACGTCATAATTATAATCAGCATTAATTAAAAGGCTAAGCCTGTAAAAGCTAACCAAATAATTATTCTAATAATATTAATTTAGTGCTTTTAATTTCAGTTTCAGTAGCCTAGCCCCTATTTTATTGTAGGCCTAAGCCTAGTCTTGTGTTGTGCTTGTGCCTCTGTTGTGTGATGTGATGACATTATATTATAAGCATAATCTACATCATAGAGTTGGCCTATTATATATAGACTATAGATTGGATAGAGAGGTGGCCCTATAAGATATTACCTGTAAATTTAATGTAACCTAGTTGGCTATGGTAGCAGGCTTGTGTTGTGTCTTTGTGTTCTGTTGTGTTTTCTTCTAAAAAAACTAGCAAAGGCCCCATGGTCAGGAAGGTGCAGCGTGTGCGCCGGAATAACATCCATCAAAATTTTTGTTGTGCGCCATGCGCCGAGAAAAATACACTTGAAAAAGCACCATCAAGTATTAAGTATCTAAATTGAATCAATATCAATGGAAGTTCAAGCAGTTCAATCATGGCTTCTATTTGCAAAATATAAGCAAAAAGACGCAACAAAAGCCGCGAAAGGCGCAAATTTGTTAAGTTTGTTAAGTCGATTAATGAAATTTGAAATAGAAACAACATTGGAAATAACGACTATCGTATCGACTATCGTTTATTTTATTGATTGATTGACATTTAATATACGTTTTTTTATTATTCATTATTATATTGTCACGTACACTGACGTACCTTGTGCGCCATGCGCCGAGCCATGCACCGATGCACCGAGCCATGCGCCGATGCGCCGAGCCCATGCGCGCGGCGCAGTGAAGTGTGCGCCGTGCGCCGGCAAATTGCTGATTTGCGCCGGAAAATTCCGAGGATTCTACCGTCTTCCTGGCTGTGGCAAAGGCCTATTGCTTTGTGATAGTAGCCAAGTGGGTAGAGTAGGTCTAAATTGACTTTATTGTATAGGCCTAATAATAATAATGCTGCAAAAAGTGCAAAAATATTATTATTATTATTATTATTATTAGAATATTACTAATATTATTATTAGCAATTAGCTAATTTATTTAGACAATATGAGCAATTATTAATTGAAATTTTGAGGAGCAGGCCTTGGCTATGTGAAGCCTAATATTTAAAAAAGTAATTGCTTTTTATATTTATAATTTGCTTTGCCCAATTGGCCTTTAAATTTTACTCATAGCTCATAAACCCAAGTATAGTTATAGGTATAATATAGCCTACCTAGCAAAGCTTTTCATTAGCTTAGCTTTCTTAACTTTAGTGTCCAAGACTTATATTATGGCTATAATGGACTTGCCACCTAGGCTATCTTATCCAACTATTCTAAATGTCTTTTTATTCTAATATTATATTCTATTCAAATATTATTTAGGACTATATTATTTAAAACCATAATATAGCCTAAATCATAATTTATTTAGTGTCTTTAGTAGGCATAATACACCTTTTCATGATCAATTTTGATTAAAAGCCAATTCTAAAAAACTAACAGAAATTCAATTTAGACAATTCAGACTAGGCCTAGGGCAATACTTGTGAAAAATCAATAAAACAAAATCTAGTTCAAAAAATTCTGCACCAAAGCAAGGTTTAGCCATAAATAAAATTGTCTAGTTAAATTTCTACTAGTTTTTTTAGAACTGGACTTTGATCAAAATTGAATGTGAAAAGGTGTAATAACCAAATATTGTCTTATATAGTATATATTATAGTCTAAACTAAGAATTTTTATGCTGGTTACATGACCTTCACTAAGTAAGTTAGTCTAAAGATAAAAGTCCTTAGCCTATTTCTATATTTTAGTTTTGAGTTATAAAATTGGATTTTAACTATACTCAAATAAGAATCATTAAATTAAGTTTAACTAATTACAAAGCCTAATAGAGCCAAACTAGAAGTAAATTTGATCATAGGCCCCTAATCTATACTATAAAATAAGTCTAATGATAATGGTAAGTTATCTTGGTTATTGTATAAATTTTGTAATACTATTAGTAAATAGATCAGCCTAGACCTAGTTAGGAATTATATGCTTGATGAGATGACTTTAATATATAGCCAAGGCCAAAAGGCAATGTCATTGCTAAGTCATTTACTATGTAGCCTTATTTTAGAATGAGTTTTAAATAGGCATATGATTAATATGTCGTTCTTTTCTTTTACCTATCTCTAATAACAAAACTATTTTTCCAGCTCAACAGACCAGCAAAGGAGCAGCAGCCCATCCAGGGTCCTAAGGAAGGAAGAACCAATGGCCCAATTTATTGCTACAAAAACAGACCAGCTCAACAGACTGATTTATTTATTGCTGCAAAAACGTATTTCCTCACCATAATCCTAAAATGCATTAGCTCTAATTAATTCATTAAAATATAAATAGTATCTTGAGTCTTGCTAAAAATGTTGTCAATTTAATGTTTTGTTGAAGTGGTTGGTTGCAATTGGCATAAGTTGGTTTTGTTTTCTGAACTTGTTTGTTATTTTCTAATGGGCAAGTGTGTATTTATGTGTATGAGGGAATCAATTAACTGAATATTCTACTCTCCTATGAAACAAAAATCAATGCAGTATATTAATTGTATGTATTACTAGTAGTAGCAAGATAAAAAGCGAAGTTACAATCAGAATTGCTTAAGCAAATTGTAATTTGATTGCCAATCCTCTTGCGCTAATTACAATTTAATTGTCACAATTGCAATCTAATTGTAATCTGCTTGTCGAGATTGCAATTTAATTATAATTTGCTTATCAAGATTGACAATCAATTGCCAATTAATTTGCAATAATTGCCAAATTTTGCAAATTCAATTGTAATTAATGCGCAATTATCACAATTTTGGGCGTCTTGGGGTCCCTGAAGGCCCCGTCCCTGAAGTACCTGTCCCTGAAGTACCCCGTCCCTGAAGTACCCGTTTCTGATGTACCCCTTCCCTGAAGCACCCGTCCCTGGATTACCCGTCCTGAAGTACCCGTCCCTGAGTTGAGACCAATGAATTTTATCTTATTTTTTTCTTTCTTTACTGTAATTGTTTTTTGATTCGTGTTTTTTATTGTATGAGTTTTTTTCTTTTTTTAGTTCTTTATTATGTTTGTTCTGGGTGCAAGAACAATCTTTAGATAGTTATTATTCAATTCAACAATCTAGTTAATTAGAAGTTGATACAAATGATTTACCCTGTTAATTCAGTCGTGCCTTCTACGCTCGCATACGAGTAGCTTTCATGACTTTTAAGTGTGCATTGACCAAGTGTGGGTTGTTTATACTATATTTTATGCCTAATTTGATTACAATCGAAAGCACTCCTAACTGCCTTACTGCAGGTTGCCAGCCAAAGCACCTCAACAGCAAGAAAAATCGTCCCATCGAAAGCCGGCAAGAAACGTTTTTGGATGCTTAATTAGTAAGTGCGTGCGATTCTGATCTGTTCAAAGCAAAGACTCAAGTGCTAAATTTATGATCGTGGGCAGAAACTAACGCGCTACTCGAAGGCTGTTTCCTAATTAATCCCGTGTTGGGGATTAGTCGAAACGCGGGGATCTAATATCCTATTTCCTGTCCCTTTGTGTTTGATAATCCCTATTCGAGCCGACAATCCCCAAAACCATACGGGACTTTATTAATTTATCTAAAGAGTGCCTGCACCCACTCCGACCAGGCGCTTTGTCCACCATGGTAGATGAGGAGGCCGAGTCCTGCCTGTCCGTCAGCGGCGATTCTGAACCGCGTCAGCACGCCACGACCTACCGGATCTACAACAAATCCAACAGGAGATTCCTGGACAGCCCGTCTCCAGTGGAACTTGGTCGTCAGTTCGAATTTCCAGACGCTGCCGTCGCCAACAACGACTGCGACGACGACAACGACAAGAGACAGTCGGCGTCGCCAGCGATGGACACAGAGGAGTCGGCAACGGATCCCGAGGAGCTGATGCGGCAGCACCTGGCCGGCTCTTCCGGTGAGATCATTTATAAAAAATGTTGCGCAAACTTGTCATGCAACTTGGTTTAAAAAACTAGCTAATTTGGTTAGTTACAATTCTAAGTTTCCCGATAGGTTAGATCCGCACTGTTGTTATAATATAGCGTGCGTTGGGCCACAGGATCGGGCGAGATAGGAAGTTAAAAATATCCGTTTATGCGACCTTTTGAAGACACCTCGCGTACAAGGATATGTTTACTGCTGAACCGACTCATTGTGAGCCAGTGAAATATAATGACTCCTGACTGTTCAGAGTAACTCAGGCCTGACTCTGAATTGTAACTTTGCCAGAGAATCGAACCCAGGGAACTTTGATGCAACACCACGCTGGGGTCAGTGATAAAATGGTAGGTGACTCTCGCGTCACGACGACCGGCGACCCCTTGGTTCGATTGCATGCGCGGCCAAATTCATTTGGGCCTTGTGTACGCCGTACATTGGCGGAAAGTTGTCGTGCGATTCACAGCCATGAGGGCCAACCCCCAAAGCACAGGTGTACATGTGTAGGCCGCTGTACACCCTGTGTGCGCGTGTGTATGAATGCGTGCCTGCACCAAGCCTGTCGATAATAATAATAATAATTGATTACACCTGCCCCAATTGGGTCAGATGAGCAACCGACAGCTCAGCCGCAGCTATTGCGCGGCGCATCTGAAGGCTGCGTACGGCTGTTCAGTCCAAGGACTGGGGGGTCGCCACACACACCCTCAATTACCCCAGCTAATGCTGGCACCCATTTTACAGCTGGGTGAACTGAAGCAATGCAGAGTTAAGTATCTTGCTCAAGGACACAACTTGTTCCAGTGGGATTGGGAATCGAACCCCGACCTTCAAGTCGTGAGTCCGACGCTCAAACCACTTAGGCTAGAACCCCCTCTAGAGTAAATGCCTGCAGAATAAGTGCTCTACGAGCGTAATTTCAGCTGAAGATATTCTCTATTATATTTCGATGTGGCATTTGTTTTTTTCAGACATTCTGCGCAGCCTCTGGGAGCACCAGATGAGATGCGAGGCTTCCGCTATTGCGTCCAACAGCCGCTGTGCAGATAATTCAGATCGCGGCGGTAACTAAAGGCCAATGACCGCCCCTTGCCTCGCAAAACAAAACTGCATTTTCGGCTGTGTGTTGCTAATGGCGGATCACTTTGTTACTGTTGATTCTATCTGTCGGCTCATCAGAATTACATACTAAAAATAGTGCTTTGTGCGCTCTGTTGCCGTCTCAGTGGGCGACAGCCATCAGCCGCTTGCCTCGTCATTGTCATTTGCTTTCCGCATTTTTCTCTGACGAATGTTCCAAGGTCATTACTGCTTCTCTCTCTCTCCCTGACTCGCTCGCTACTCAAATCTGTCCTCACGCGACCTGTTCCCATATCAAGTCATAAATCAGCCCTTCCCATTAAAAATAGGGATGTCCTGCGCCTCGTTGCAGGCGATGAAGCCTTGAAGCTGAGCCAATAGTCGGCACTCCCTTCTCTGAAGTATTTTTCTTTGGCCTGACCAATTTTTACACAGTCAAAGTTGCAAATACAATATGTTAAATAATAATTAATCGGCTTCTATTATTAATGTCTGATTGTATTTTGTTGCACAAATGTTATGCCTCCATTTGTACATTTATATCCTATTTTTAGGGAATTGCCTCTCAATTTCTCTCTCGACTGTCGCTGCTTCATGCTGGCTGCTACAGAGACGAGACGCTACGGGGGAGGGGATTATCAGACCGGGGGGGGGGGGTAAGGGGGTTCGAAAGCTGATTCAGCTTGCTACCGGGAATTTTTTGAAAAGAAGGCGGATAGTTCCCGTTTCCCGTCCTCGATTCTGGAGGGCATGTCGGTGAGAAAGAAATGTCAAAGAGGCAAAGGATGAGCAGAGTAACTCGTTGTGCAGTTGGAGACTAACAGATGATTCATGCCGCTTCGAACTCTCAACTAAATGCTTCATCAGTTAACAAATTTATTAAAACATAATAGACAAGGGGAGAGAGAGAAGGAGAGAGGAGGAGATAGGAGAGAGGGAGAGAGGAGGAGATAGGAGAGAAGGAGAGAGGAGGAGATAGGAGAGAGGGAGAGAGGAGGAGATAGGAGAGAAGGAGAGAGGAGGAGATAGGAGAGAGGGAGAGAGGAGGAAATAGGAGAGAGGGAGAGAGGAGGAGATAGGAGAGAGGGAGAGAGGAGGAGATAGGAGAGAGGGAGAGAGGAGGAGATAGGAGAGAGGGAGAGAGGAGGAGATAGGAGAGAGGGAGAGAGGAGGAGAGAGGAGAGAGGGAGAGAGGAGGAGATAGGAGAGAGGGAGAGAGGAGGAGATAGGAGAGAGGGAGAGAGGAGGAGATAGGAGAGAGGGAGAGAGGAGGAGATAGGAGAGAGAGGGAGAGGGAGAGAGAAGGAGAGAGGAGGAGAGAAGTAGAGGGGAGGAGAGAGGAGAGTGGAGAGACAAGGAGAGAAGGCGAGAGAGAGAGAGAGAGAGAGAGAGAGAGAGAGAGAGGAGGAGGAGAGAGTTAGGGGAGAGAAGGGAAAGAAAGAGAGAAAGGACTTCCAGCACAGGATTCGTTTTAGTTCTGTCTAAGAATTTCGGTATTTTACTGATGTTATTCAGAATACTGTTAGCATAAATCCCGCACAGTTTCATAGTTCTAAAACGGAGACTGGCACTCCTAGCTTGAAGCAGACGTTAGGGGTAGATATTTTAAAGGTTTTAGCTTCATCCAAGGACTCCTAGATTCTCCTAGGTGCTTAAATACAGTCGTCCATGCTTCATCGCAATGTCTACCGCTTGCTTGGCTCCGCCATGGCATAGTAACGTTTTCGCTAGTTTGCTGCCCGCGGGTAGGACGCTTGCCGATGGGAAGAAAATCGAACAAAAGAAGCGATCCCGAATTCTATATGGCTTCGTTCTTTCTCTGCTATCCGCAGATGTTTCAGCTGACGCCGGGGCTGAATAGGCGAGAGTCTATTTTTAGAGTCAGTTTTAGTGCTCCTGCGAGACTCGAATAGGAGGGGGCGTAATGAGGATGAGGGATGGGGCCGAGTCGGGAAGAGGGGAGGGATGGGGCGGGCTTAATCTGAAAAGGAAGCCGCATGGCTTCGCGCACGGTCGGAAGTAGCAGCCTGAGCAGAAGCATTCTTCATCTTAGCTTGCCTAGCACTGTGATTTAATCAGACGGAAATTTTCTGCTTTTAACTTCAATCTAAACAAAGCCGGGTAATGACAAATATGGCGAACGCTTGAGACTTGAGATCTGCTTACGGGGATGATTGATTAAGTGAGCACTGGCAGCACTGGCGCGCCATGCCAGAACCAATGCAGATAAGACATTTTACTCACATTACATCACTTATTTCATTGGGGGGGGGGCATCACAAACCCGAAAAATATGAACTCCGAAAAGCGCTTTCCATCATAAACCCGAAATATCATAAACCCGAAATATCATAAACCCGAAATATCACAAACCCGAAATATCACAAACCCGAAATATCATAAACCCGAAATATCACAAACCCGAAATATCACAAACCCGAAATATCACAAACCCGAAATATCATAAACCCGAAATATCATAAACCCGAAATATCACAAACCCGATATATCATAAACCCGAAATATCACAAACCCTAAATATCATAACTCCGAAATTGATAGCAACACACATCATAAACACGAAATATCATAACTCCGAAATTGCTAGCAACGCACATGATAAACCCGAAAAATCACAACCCGAAATATCATACGAGCATTCTAGCAATGTCCAACACTAGTTTGGTTTTCGGAGATATGATATTTCGGGTTGTGATTTTACGGGTTTATGATGTGCGTTGCTAGCAATTTCGGAGTTATGATATTTCGGGTTTATGATGGCGACCCATTTCATTGAGACACAAATCAAACTGCGCGCTTATTTCATTGAGACACAAATCAAACCGCTCGCTTATTTCGTTGAGACACAAATCAAACCGCTCGCTTATTTCATTGAGACACAAATCAAACCGCTCGCTTATTTCATTCAGACACAAATCAAACCGCTCGCTTATTTCATTGAGACACAAATCAAACCGCTCGCTTATTTCATTGAGACACAAATCAAACCGCTCGCTTATTTCATTCAGACACAAATCAAACTGCGCGCTTATTTCATTGAGACACAAATCAAACCGCTCGCTTATTTCATTCAGACACAAATCAAACCGCTCGCTTATTTCATTCAGACAAAAATCAAACTGCGCGCTTATTTCATTGAGACACAATTCAAACTGCGCGCTTATTTCATTCAGACACAAATTAAGTGGCGCTTAAGTTATGCGCGCTTATTCAACCATACTTATTAAAAATATTCGTAAGAATTTGAGGCTTATTGAGGACCGAACGTAAACATATACTTGTCGTATACTCATGGCATGTCCTTGTCAGAGAATCAAGTCATACTCGTATTAGAATTAAATTACCTGTTGTAGCTGCATTTTGCATTTATGCACTTCGGACAGTCCAGCAGGCTTGCTCTAACAGCTGAGGCCCACTTTCAAGAGCGGTGACGAGCGAGTCACCAAATCGGTGCTGTACCCGGGGGAGGGGAGAAGAGGGGAGGGTGAGAAGAGGGCAGGGTGAGAAGAGGGAAGGGTGAGAAGAGGGCAGGGTGAGAAGAGGGCAGGGTGAGAAGAGGGCAGGGTGAGAAGAGGGCAGGGTGAGAAGACGGCAGGGTGAGAAGACGGCAGGGTGAGAAGAGGGCAGGGTGAGAAGAGGGCAGGGTGAGAAGAGGGCAGGGTGAGAAGACGGCAGGGTGAGAAGAGGGCAGGGTGAGAAGAGGAAAGGGTGAGAAAAGAGAAGGGGAGAAGACGGCAGGGTGAGAAGAGGGAAGGGTGAGAAGAGGGAAGGGGAGAAGAGGGCAGGGTGAGAAGAGGGAAGGGTGAGAAGAGGGAAGGGTGAGAAGTGGGAAGGGGAGAAGAGGGCAGGTGAAAAGAGGGAAGGGGGAGAAGAGGGAAGGGGAGAAGAGTGAAGGGTGAGAAGAGGGAAGGGTGAGAAGAGGGAAGGGGAGAAGAGGGCAGGGTGAGAAGAGGGAAGGGTGAGAAGAGAGAAGGGGAGAAGACGGCAGGGTGAGAAGAGGGAAGGGTGAGAAGTGGGAAGGGGAGAAGAGGGCAGGTGAAAAGAGGGAAGGGGGAGAAGAGGGAAGGGGAGAAGAGTGAAGGGTGAGAAGAGGGAAGGGTGAGAAGAGGGAAGGGTGAGAAGAGGGAAGGGTGAGAAGAGGGAAGGGTGAGAAGAGGGAAGGGTGAGAAGAGGGCAGGGTGAGTTAGGCTCAATTAGGCGCTATCAAGGCTCGATTAAATGCCACAAGACTAAATTACGCTCGTGTGTAAGTATTCATTTTGAAGATAAAGCTGTCGTTCTTGCACGGGTGTGGTTGGAAATTTAGCTATCAAAATGGAATCCCAATATGAATATTTTTCATGAGGCTGAGACGAAAGGCTGAGATTCGAACTGATAAAAGCACTCTAAGCGCGGATGCGGAGCAGACAGGCGTCATCGCATGTGGGGACGGGGTTGGTTCCGAGCTATTCGACAGCAGCCACACGCCAGCTGTCAGCGATATTCGCATAGTAGCTATGCACCGACAGGGCTTATGTAATACTTTAATCCCGTCTTCGCTAATCCTCTGCCTTTGCTGACCAGCATATGTCGTATTGATTTCGTCTTTCGATTCCGATACGCAGAGTGGATTCGTATGGCAGTTGTGCTCGAACTGAACCTGCTGCCCTGTCACTCCAGGTTGTGTCTGCTGCTGTTTACTGCAGAGATTTTTGATTGCCTACTCATCACGTGGTTGATTGCATACGAGCGTACCGGAACTGTTTTTGGCGCTCTAGAGGCTCAATTAGGCGCTATCAGGGCTCAATTGATCAATTAGGCGCTATCAGGGCTCAATTGATCAATTAGGCGCTATCAGGGCTCAATTGATCAATTAGACGCTATCGAGACTCAATTAGGCGCTATCGAGGCTCAATTAGGCGCTATCAGAGCTCAATTAGGCGCTATCAAGGCTCAATTAGGCGCTATCAAGGCTCAATTAGGTGCTATCAAAGCTCGATTAGGTGCTATGAAGGCTCGATTAAGTGCTATCAAGATTAAATTAGGCGCTATCGAGGCTCAATTATGCGCTTTTGGAGGCTCAATAAAGTGCTATCAAACCTTTATTAAACGCCATTTAGGCTCAATTAGTATCATCAAAGCCCAATTAGTCATCATTGAGACCTTAAATTTGCGTTAAAAATGTCCACTAGCTACTAGTAGTAACCACAGCAGCTGACGCATATTCAAATACAAGTCAAGAATTTGCATTGCAAGACAATTTTTGATCAAAAAAGTGTATTTTTCTTTCGGGTAAAAACTGATTTCACTGAGGCAAGAAATATTGATGGGAAATTTTTTTGCCGGCTTAATACGCTAGTACTAAGAAAGTCTCAATCAATAAAATGTAATGTATAAACTTAAAACTTCATTAATTGTAAAACAAACTGTTAAAACAAATTCGAGAAAAACTTTTGCTTGACATAATCTGAATAACAAGTGAATGCTTTTTTAATTTATAAATTCGATTAAATAACAGCAATTAAATAAAGATTTCTAATGCAGAAGCTTCTTCTTTACAAAACTACGGTAAATTTTTCCATTCTGATTCAAAATCATTTTTGAGAAAACTGATTAGCCGAAGATATTGTACACATAAATAATCGATATTATCGATGACTTATTGCATAAACAATTTATACTCTCAGTAGTATCTAGCTTCAAACAACAGTCGTAGTGGGCACCCCTTGAAAATGTTTATCCATGCCGGTCGGCAAACTTCCTCTCTCTCTCGGCGTCTCCATCACTTCCTCATGTCCTCGGTGTACACGTTCGGCGAGTCGAATCTCGGCAGCAACTTGCCCCCATTCGACAGCGCGTGATTCGGCGGCGCCGCCTGCTGCTGATAGAAGCGGTCGGGCAGAGCCGGCGGCTGCAGCTGACTGGAAGTCTTCAGCTTCATTGTCGACTTATGGGGCGACGAAGTTGCCGACAGCGGCTGCATCGGCTGCGGCGGCGGAGTTGGCGAGCCTGAGTGGAGCAGCGGCCGCTTGCCGTCGTCGCTGCCGCCAGTCGTGAAGCCGATGGGCCGCATGGTGTCCGGGACGATCTCGCCCGGCTGCAGCTTCAACGCCTGGCTGGGAGCCTCGCCACCGCCGCTGCCAGGTGCCCCGCTGACAGCCGCAGCAGCAGCGGCAGCCGCGGCCGCAGCCGCCTGACTGTGCTCGTACTCAGTATCGTCGCGGAAGTCCCGCTCGATGTACTTTTTCTTGTAGGTTTCCCACAGTCGGTGCACAATGTCTGAGCAGATGACGTCGCCAGTGTTAATAGAAATCATCTTGAGGATGAAGACGCCGTCCTGGCGCAGGAAGGCCTTGCAGAACTGCCTGATGGCCTTCTTCAGGCCGTGGCTGTCGGCTGAATCGCGGTTGTAGACGCCGTTCAAGCGGAGGAATTTCTTGATGAATTTGTACTGGCGCGGCAGCATAGTGATGCGGATTGCCCAGCGCAGGATGCTGAGGCAGTTGAGTATGCTCAGCAGGAAGATCCAGAACCACAGAAAGATGTACAGCTTCTCATTCAGCATGTTGACTGGCAGGGCGCACTGCGCGATCTGCCAGTGGGTGGCGCCGGCAATTTTCAGCATCATTCCGCAGCCGCCGATGCGCGGGAAAATCTTCGTGTTCTGCCAGTCCTGGCCGTGGCTGAGGTTGCGCAACAGGTCGATGCCGAAGAAGGGATAGCTGCCAGGCATGCGCAGGAAGGTGTGCATGAGGTACAGCTGGCCCACTGAGTTCACGGCGTACAAAATCTTCACCACCAAGTAGAAGTTCACCAGTTTGGTGCCCAGTCGCTTGCTAGGAATTAGGAAGCTGAAGACACGGTGCATCTGACGTTTGAGCACAGTCAGTCCGGATGTGCGGTACTCCCTGTGTTGATAAAACACGTTCACCAGGTTCCGATTGATGTAGTCCACCAGCTTCTTCCGCTTCTCTGGCTCCGCGTGGACGGCATCGTTAGAAAGGGACACTATGTACTCCAGATCTGTACCGGAGCAGTTGTGGCTGAAAAACTGCCAGATCACCCGAGGCATGTAGAACAGGCAGCACTGGAGTCCTACAATGCGGATGTAAAATATTTGGCAAATTCAGTTAGTTTGCAGAGAGGGGCCATGCTCAATCTGTGGACTTTCTGAATAATAAAAATGACCCTCTATCAGCCCAGTTGCAGCAACAATGAAGAGCACTTAGGTTTTACCTAGTACGAACGGCACCCATTGGTAGTAGTGGATCTTCAAGTGGGAGATGTTGTCCAGATTGTGCACGTTCAAGCCGTCCATGTCACGCACGTCGATGGCGTAGGTGCCCTCTGCCCAGCACCAGGCGTTCACGTAATCCATGTTGCCAGTGCCGGAGACTGGAGTGGCGATGTAGCACGACAGTGGCGACATGAAATACGTTTTCACCGTCACCACAGTGCAGCAGATCATTAGAAACGAGCAGGTGAATAGAAAGTTCAACTTGTCAACAAAGTCTTCAAGGCCGACGTAGGTTGTCACCTTGAACTTGTTGAACATGTCGATGAGGTCGGAGCCAACCATCTTGACTGCTGGCTGCTAGCAGCGGGCCTTGGCGGGCGCGCTGGTAAATTACTAAATGGTTGAAGGGAGGAATAATGCAAAAATGCAGGTCTCGTCAGCAGTTACTCGCTACACAGGCTTAGCATATCAACACATCGTTGAAAGAAACACAGAGAAAAGTTGCTTACCGAAAAAGAAGATGGAATTAAGAGCGGCTTGCGCACGCAAAACGAACGGAGGGACCACTTTTCAGTGACTTGATTTGCTTTAAAAAGTAAATCCGAAACGGAAACTCGGCGAGTGCTGCTACTGTTCAGCTTTTTTCTTATTTAGCAAACCCAGAAAAGGCAAAGATTCGAGGCCAAAATGCGGTGGCCTCACTGGGCCAACGGTAGAACAAGGGAGGGGGGAGGTTGGCCAAGACTACCAACTCCTGGCAGCTGCACCTGAAATGCTGACGTCAGCTGCAAAAGCCAACAAGATGCGGCAGCTATAGAAACAGGTTTCCTTCTATTGCTTGAGCCGGCCTGCTCAGTTCAAATAATGTATGGATTATTCAGAGCCAGCTTCTTTTCTATTAGTCCTGAGCTTCCTCTCCAGGATTGCGTAATAGCGTCACCGGGTGTTTTTTCCCAGGGGCGGTTGGTGGACGCACAAAAATAGACATCTGCCATCTCTCGTCCTCCATCGAATGGGAAAGCGAGTAACGTCGTGCAGGGAAGCTGGGATTATATTCCCCACTCTCTTTCTCTCTCTCTCTGTCTCTCTCTGTCTCCCCGCAAAGCCATCGCTAGTGAGGGTACAGGGCAAGGGGTCGGGGGTGTCTTGTTTGTTTCAGTCTCTGAGTCATCGGTTGACTGTCTCAGTTTGAGGCCTTGAGACGGCCTTTTCAATCGATATTGATGCATTTTCAGTTTTCATAAATGTTACGCAATGTTATTAGTCACAATAAATTTAACGATCGGTTAAGATCGATGAAACGAGAGGCAGAATAGCCTGAGAGCTGAGCTTGTGTTGACTGATAACTTGACTTACTGAGACGGAAATTGACTAAACAACGCAAGACTTCAAAGCTTTCAAATGTTAATTGGCGTACCATCTCAGTTTTCCGGTCACACCGGTTTAACTTTTGTCCTTCTGGCCCAGTGACCGTCTCTCGGGCCGTCTGATTGTTTATAATAGTTGCTTTCAAGCCGTTTGTTGCAGCAAGTCACATGCTCCCAGCTTGCAAGCAGGGCTGATTGCCAGATTCACAGCTAATCGCTTGACCCCATCAGAGAGCGGGTGGGCTCCCTCACACGCTCAGTCCGAAGTCTATTAAGTAAACTGATTGTTTAAATTTTAAATTTAAGTAATTAAGTTTAAATTTAAAGCTATTGAACATTTTCAATGTCATTGCTTCTATGTGTTCTTTTACTACATTATTCTCGTTTATTCAACGTTTTATATACATCTATAATAAATGCGATGTTATGATACTTGTATTTTTACTAGTCTTTTATGTAAGTATTTACTTGACTTGAATTTGTGTGTTGTCAGTGAATGTGTTGTCATTGATTGTGTTGTAATTTAATGCGTGTTGTCATTGAATGTGTGTGGCAATTGAATACGAGTAATGTGTTGTCATTGAATGTGTTGTCATTTAATGTGCTGTCATTGAATGTGTTGTCATTGAATGTGTTGTCATTGAATGTGTTGTCATTGAATGTGTTGTCATTGAATGTGTTGTCATTGAATGTGCTGTCATTGAATGTGCTGTCACTGAATGTGTTGTCATTTAATGTGCTGTCACTGAATGTGCTGTCATTGAATGTGCTGTCACTGAATGTGTTGTCATTGAATGTGCTGTCACTGAATGTGCTGTCACTGAATGTGTTGTCACTGAATGTGTTGTCACTGAATGTGTTGTCATTGAATGTGTTGTCATTGAATGTGCTGTCACTGAATGTGTTGTCATTGAATGTGCTGTCACTGAATGTGCTGTCATTGAATGTGTTGTCACTGAATGTGTTGTCACTGAATGTGTTGTCATTGAATGGGTTGTCATTGAATGTGCTGTCACTGAATGTGTTGTCATTGAATGTGTTGTCATTGAATGTGCTGTCACTGAATGTGTTGTCATTGAATGTGTTGTCATTGAATGTGCTGTCACTGAATGTGTTGTCATTGAATGTGTCGTCATTGAATGTGTTGTCATTGAATGTGTTGTCACTGAATGTGTTGTCATTGAATTACGAGCTAATTGGTTTCGCGCCGCAGCAAGTATTTTAAGCTGGCTGGGTTCCAGACTTTTCTAGTCAAATTTATTTACACAAATCAGGTCATCAGTAAGCGAATTGGTGTTGCAAAATTTTATTTCAACTTTCATTTGCTCTGGAAGTCCAAGCCAAACTGTGAGAGAGGCTGGTGGGGGGCTGTGCAGTACCAAGACTGGTCTTGGGGGGGGGGAATTGCGTCGATTGCAACAGCACCACCTGTGGGGGGTCTCCGGCTGCTGACGGACAGCAGGGCGGCGGGTACGTGCGCAGTGGTGGCAGCTAATTCGTATCTGTGTGCACTATAGCATTGGCATATAATTTTCACAGTTTTTCTCCACTTTCAGATCAGCATTTCAACTTGCATAGCTGTAGCTCCTTGTGCGTCCTTTTGGACGGATGCACAAATTTGCTTTGGCAATAATTTTGTCACAAGTAACACCCCCGTCTGATGAGCAGCATCTCCATCTGACAAGCAATACCTCCATGTGACAAACAATACCTCCATCTGACAAGCAATACCTCCATCTGACAAGCAATACCTCCATCTGACAAACAATACCTCCATCTGACAAGCAATACCTCCATCTGACAAGCAATACCTCCATCTGACAAACAATACCTCCATCTGACAAGCAATACCTCCATCTGACAAGCAATACCTCCATCTGACAAGCAATACCTCCATCTGACAAGCAATACCTCCATCTGACAAGCAATACCTCTATCTGACAAGCAATACCTCCATCTGACAAGCAATACCTCCATCTGACAAGCAATACCTCCATCTGACAAGCAATACCTCCATCTGACAAGCAATACCTCTATCTGACAAGCAATACCTCCATCTGACAAGCAATACCTCCATCTGACAAGCAATACCTCCATCTGACAAGCAATACCTCCATCTGACAAGCAATACCTCCATCTGACAAGCAATACCTCCATCTGACAAGCAATATCTCCATCTGACAAGCAATACCTCCATCTGACAAGCAATACCTCCATCTGACAAGCAATACCTCCATCTGACAAGCAATACCTCCATCTGACAAGCAATACCTCCATCTGACAAGCAATACCTCCATCTGACAAACAATACCTCCATCTGACAAGCAATACCTCCATCTGACAAGCAATACCTCCATCTGACAAGCAATACCTCTATCTGACAAGCAATACCTCCATCTGACAAGCAATACTTCCATCTGACAAGCAATACCTCCATCTGACAAGCAATACTTCCATCTGACAAGCAATACCTCCATCTGACAAGCAATACCTCCATCTGACAAGCAATACCTCCATCTGACAAGCAATACCTCCATCTGACAAGCAATACCTCTATCTGACAAGCAATACCTCCATCTGACAAGCAATACCTCTCAGTTTATTAGAAAATCGCAATAGCTTCTTGAAAATGCACTGATCAGGTCAGGAAAGAAGATACAAGATGTTACAACACTCTCAAGCATTCGCTCGCACTTCTACAATTGTAAGTTTACGGTCGTAGCTACTACAATCTAAGAATTGAGCTAGTTGAAACCATCAAACGATGAAGTGCCCTAGGAGTGGGGTGGGTGAGCCTGCAGACAGCGATGCAGCTGTCAGGCCACTTAGCTGGAACAGACTGGGCTTCTCCATGATTACAATTTAGAGAGTTCGTGCTCGCAGACTCTTGAGACTATGCTATCTGTGCCTTGCCAATTTCTGTGACCCAGTCTCCAAATGGCTAAACAAGCATTTGAGGTCTTACACTGTGCGTAGGGGGGCGGGGGGTCCTGGGGCAGAAAAATAAACACATAAAAAAGGCTTCCATAAGAAAAATAAAAAAATCATGAGAGCTCATCTGAAACGCCTAAAACGCACAGATTTTTCGTCTTTCGAATTTCCTCTTAGCATTTCACAAAGCCTGAACAAAGATTACAAGCTTTGTGCAAAAACGAAACCCCAGCACCAGAATGCGACTCTTGCCGCGTCGCTGTGGTCGACGGCCTGTCGTCTGTCTGACAGTCGTCCTGGCGGTCGGCCTGCCGACGATCCTTCTTACAATGCGGACCTCCCGACCGTCGGATGCGCCGCGCCATCCGGCCACGTTGCCTTCGGCGCTACGCCGTTGCCTAGGAGACGGCGCCAGACAAATTGCGCCAACTCAGCTGGATGCCGCCTGCGCCGAAGCGCCGCCAGAGCCGTGTCGAATTGCCCGCCTCGACCATCTGGACCTGACCGGCTTTGCCGAGTCCCGCCTCCGCCTGCCGTCGTCCGGCGCGGCAATTAAAATCTTCCTATACCCGCCTGGGGACCTCATCTCGGACAGTGTTCGGCAGCGGGGCAGCTGGGAAGCGGCTCGGGTTCGATTCCTGACTATGGCGCTACGCGCCTGGCCCCGCTCCGTTCTCATTGACGCCGGTAGCAACGTCGGAGTGTACAGCCTCACCGCGGCTCGAGTCGGCCGCAAGGTTCTGGCCATAGACGCCAACTATCGGGTAAGCTGGCCTCGATGACTTTGAGTTCTAAAGATATAGCATTTTCCAACCAAGCCATTCACTCTAGCCTAGATGTGTCACTCTAGCCTCGGTGTGTCACTCTAGCCTAGGTGTCACTCTAGCCTAGGTGTGTCTCTCTAGCCTAGGTGTGTCACTCTAGCCTAGGTGTGTCACTCTAGCCTCGGTGTGTCACTCTAGCCTAGTTGTGTCACTCTAGCATTCGCCAATGCATATAGCGGCCGTCTCCGAGGCCCCCAAAACCCCAGGGTTAGGGCCACAGACACCAGCTGCTGCTGATAATGCTTGAGAGCAACAGAAGCTACAGTCTATGGTCTTAACCCCTGGGTTCTCGCGCTGCTTGAGTTGACAAACTATGTAGTATAGAATCTTTGGTTCAATCCTCAGCTACGCTCGTATTGAAGACTTACTATGTCTATGGTCTAAAAAGGGGGTCTGTGGAGCAGCCAGTTTAAGAGTTCGGTTGCGCAACTAAAAATTAATCCTTTTCACAGTATATATCAACAGCTTGATTCTCCCAGACTGCTCCCATCTGGCTCCTTGACTTTACTGGCTTGGAAAATGCTATATCAAGCGTGTATATTTGTAAATTCTTAGGTCCAGCCAAAATACGAGTATTATGGATTTAGTGGTCAAAGTGGAGAACTTCCTATCTCGCTAGTGTAGGCGTACATACGAATGCATGAGTTATGAGTCAGCCCAATTCATCACCCGGTGACCTGTTTAGCTGTTTAGCTCAGCTAAAATCAATACTTGAGTCAGGCTCTCAGCACTCGCCCCGCTCTGGCCCGCAGAGCGCACTGAGGTTGGCAAAATCTGCGCAAGCCAACGGCCTCTCGGGACTGATCCACGTCTACTGGAACGCGCTGTCCAACCGGCCAGGCGGCTCCGAACTCCGCCTGCGCCTGCCGGCTGGCTGCAACGTCGGCGGCGCCGCTCCGCTCGAGGGCGCCGACAGAGGCCGCGACGATGATTTTGTCGACGAAGCTGTCCGACCGCGCGCTGCCGGCCTCGACCAGCTGATCGCATCGTCTGGCGGCCATCTGGCCGGAGCGAGAGGCGTCTTTCTCAAGCTGGACATCGAAGGTCAGGAGTGGAGCGCCTTCGCCACCGGTCAGAAGCTGTTCAGCAACCACACGGTGCCGCTGGTGCTGATGGAATGGGGCGGCACGGCAGTGCACCGGCCGAACCTGGCCGTCTGGATGCTGCAGTTCCTGACTGGCCGGGGCTACAAGCCGTACGAGCTGCGGCCGACTGGGGATCAAGCCAATGCGCTGGTGCCGCTGCCTCTGCCGCACTGGCGCGCCTGGCCTGGCGACATTTTGTGGACTAAAAATGCGACATTGCTCACCGACGGCTGGCGCGTGTAGAGTTGGGAGACTGCGCGGATTCTTGTTGGAAGTTTGCTGGTCATATTGTAAGCGCTGCCATGATGCCAGGGGCTTAATGCCAGGAACTTGTGTTGGGGAGCGCATTTTTGGGGATCTGATGTCATTTGATTGAGCGCCAGCACCAGGGGCGCCAGCACCAGGGGCGCCAGCACCAGGGGCGCCAGCACCAGGGGCGCCAGCACCAGGGGCGCCAGCACCAGGGGCGCCAGCACCAGGGGCGCCAGCACCAGGGGCGCCAGCACCAGGGGCGCCAGCACCAGGGGCGCCAGCACCAGGGGCGCCAGCACCAGGGGCGCCAGCACCAGGGG
Source organism: Macrostomum lignano (assembly GCA_002269645.1). NCBI lineage: Eukaryota > Metazoa > Platyhelminthes > Macrostomidae > Macrostomum > Macrostomum lignano. Next base: position 130,503 of record NIVC01001393.1, on the reverse strand, counting down.
CGCCAGCACCAGGGGCGCCAGCACCAGGGGCGCCAGCACCAGGGGCGCCAGCACCAGGGGCGCCAGCACCAGGGGCGCCAGCACCAGGGGCGCCAGCACCAGGGGCGCTTTATACAATACTTTTTGCCAGCCAAACGAAGGGTCTTGGCCCTCTTAACCCTCTACCTGGCTACGCCCCTGAGTGATAAAGCGATTTATTTTGCTGTTCGGCTTGAATTAATCGCATTTTATTTACTATCAATTCGCTCCGCGCACTACTTTGCTAGTAGCATATACGCCAGTGTTATTTCTACACACTCAGAAGCAATACACTTGAATAATATTTATATAAAGCGCATCCAACATTTTATTTATCCAGTGATCTCCGCTCATATTTTCCAGTAAAAACATCTTTTGTCTGGGCCAATGTAAACTCAAATCAGTGCCACTCTGTGGTTGAGCAAATAAAATACACTTAAAGACATCCAAAGTGTGCAACCTTGTTAAGAAAAAGCAGACAATAACAGGCAATGAGTTCATAATTTCGGGTTGAACTAAGATTGGCATTTGAATTACGTCAATAAATGGACAAACGGTGCAACGTCCTCTTCGTAAAGTACGCCAAGGACGACTGAGAGAGACGCGGGTACAACAGTTAACAGAAACTGCGTGCTTGGCTACGCTGACAATCTGGCTACGAAGTCGTCCTCAAGGGCGTCCAGCAACAGCAAAAGACTGTCAACACGCATAAGACCGTTGTGCTCTGCGTGCCGAATCACATCGAGGCTGTGATTTTGTGCCGAGGCGCTGAGGGGCAACGACGAAACTACCGTGATGTCAACAGTTCGTCTATCTTCGACGGTTCCCGACGGTTGGTGGATCTTTTCGTTCAACGAAAGCATTCCTGTAGTCCGAGGATCTGCCTGACCGCCAGAGGGCGGCGTTGTTCTAGACGGTGGTCAACACGGTCCTGCTTTACAGGTTGGTGACTCGTTCTCGTAATTTCAAGCTCGGTCGACGAGCGAGTCACCAACGCGACATTGTATCGCGGCGTCGGTCCAAACGATCTGTTAGTTTGCGCTGTCGGAGACTCCAGCTGGCAGGCCACATCAACCGCCACCGAGTCGCACTGCCCCCACAGACAGAGCAGGAGGCGCTGCAGGCGACTATACTTAACGGCCATCGCTAGGACGTCGAATAAGACAGCCAGGTATAATTTTTGCCAGCTCCGAGGGTGAAGTTTCTATTGGTAGGTGGAGAGTAGAGAGGGGGATAAGAGTCTGGGCTGGAAAGTGTGCTGAAGTGGGAGTTCCGGTGTCGCGGCGCTTGTTTAAGGTGATGAGTGAAAAAATTCAATAGAAAATCAATATTGGCAGCCTTTTAGGGCTCGCCTGAGTGAGGCGTGTCGTGTTGGGTTTTTCACCCAACTTCCTGCTTTCAAAATTTGAAGGCGCACGCGATTTCAAAATGTGACTGGATTTCAAATGACAGGGAAGGACATGACGCTTGAGCTGAGGTCTGGCTGTTGGCTTTCAGTCAACCGATCAGTATTACGGAACGACTATATTGAAGAGTCTTGCGTTGTAGTAAGTTTACTTTAACTTATATATAGTGGCGAATATTATAGTAAAACAGTGTTACGTTAGTCTTCAGGTAAAAGCTATGCGACAAAGGACGAAAATAGCATGCAGGGTGGATAGTGCAGGTCTGGTCACGCTCTGCAGTTTTAACAAGACGGGGCAAAAAATCTACGCGGAGAAAATAGAGCAAAAATCGAAATAGTTAATGCCAATGATGGGTCTTAACAAAAAACGTACATGCGGTATTTCATCTCAGTCGCACCGGAGCTCCGAAATCTTTTTATCGCTAGTGCTTCTTTTGGAATGAGGCGAAAGTGGCAAAGTACGAGCGTAATAATATGAGTGGTAGTAAGAGCGGAGAAGAATCTCGATTGATTGAGATTAGCCTACCTGTTACAATCAGTATTTATCTATTGTATTTACAAACGGTGTTTTTGAACTTCCGGTAGGTACTCGGAGCAGACACGGTTGCGGGGTTTAAAATTAGGGCGCGGCGACTTCACAGAGACGCTATCTGATAAGTGTTTTTAGAGTATTTGCTTCAAAAAAAGTCTCACAACGCAACGACTGATTGTAGATCACCTTGATATTTTTACGCCGTTAATTATCATAACGAGGTCGCTACGAGGTCACGCTGGCATAACTCGGGACCTGCCCGTAGATGCCTCCCATCACGGCAACGCTGGCCAGCAGGAACAGCCAGAACATGGCCCGATCAGTTGACCTCGCCATCGCCACCCAGGCATCGGGCCCGTTGCAGATGCATTCTTTGGTGCCATCGCTCGGATGAGCTTGCGACTCTTGCCTCGGCGAGTGTGGCTTCTTCTTGTTGGACACCACCTCGTCCGCTGCTCCGGCCTCGTAGTCCAGTAGCGACAGGTGGCTTGGCAGGCGAATGAGGTGCGTGGTCTTCGACTGCTCAGTTGACGACACAGCTCCGTTACCGTTGGATGGCTGCTGCGGCCTCTGCCTGAGCTGCTGGCAACTCTCGTCGCCGTTGCTGCCGACAGACTCGCATCCGTCGACTGTTGTCGAGTGCGGAAAACGGAATCGAGCGGCGGTGGTGGCGCCGCTCAACGCCGCAAATCGGCTGTGTCGATGTCGATGACGCTCGGCTTCGAGGCGGCGCCGGCGGCGACACTCGCGGCAGTGAAGCAGGCTGACGAAGAGGCGCACCGGCCAGGGCGGCGGGCCGCTGCTCGTCACTTTGCGCACGTGGATGTTGGTGACAAGGACGCCCATCACAAGTGCTAGCGACACCATGACCATTGTGATGCCGAACAGAAGGCCTGGCCGGGTTTTGTGAGGATTAGCTGTTGCTTGAGCTGCTGTAATGCTATGGCATAGTTTAAAGCGAGGAGTCAAGCCCCATAACTCTTCCCTCAGAGATGAGCTGCACGCCCTGACTTCCCAGTCAAGCTTTCAGTGTACACACTCTGTGCCTTGGCATTGAACTCAGCATGTGAAAGTTCGCATGTATCATGAAACTAGATCGTTCATCCGGCGATTGCGGGGAAGCCATGCTGCAACTTATTGACAGAATCAAAGTTTTGGACAGCTTCAGATTCATCTTCAGATTCAGATTCATGTAAGCAGTCTTCATACATATACTGGTAGCGGCATGAAAGCGTTAGGAATTGGCAGGCATTCGGTGGGGAAGGCTCGGTGGGGAAGGCTCGGTGGGGAAGGCTCGGTGGGGAAGGCTCGGTGGGGAAGGCTCGGTGGGGAAGGCTCGGTGGGGAAGGCTCGGTGGGGAAGGCTCGGTGGGAAGGCTCGGTGGGGAAGGCTCGGTGGGGAAGGCTCGGTGGGGAAGGCTCAGTGGGGAAGGCTCGGGGGGGAAGCTCGGTGGGGAAGGCTCAGTGGGGAAGGCTCGGTGGGGAAGGCTCGGTGGGGAAGGCTCGGTGGGGAAGGCTCGGTGGGGAAGGCTCGGTGGGGAAGGCTCGATAGGAAAAGGTCCAGAGTGAGAATCTCATAAACCGGCATCATGAGAGCTAATACTTCGCCCACTCAATGTATTCAAGTCTGTGTCTGAACAAAACTACGAGCTGGTATTTTTGGAAGACTATTGCAGGATTCAAAAACCACTATTCTCTGTCACTCACTCCATTATTTTAAAAGAAGCGAAAATTCTACAGAGTTACTGAACCATGTCAGGCCTCCTTGGTGCGATCTCAGTCAAAGCTGAAAGCAGACAAAGTCAAAGAACCCGTGAATACTGAATGAAGAGACCTACAACGTCTGTAGAAGACAGTGGACACTTTCAATCTAAAATCTCAGATCAGCGAGGCTGCGCTGAATCCGAATTAATGAGGCCGAGTCCGTAGTCAGTGGAAAAGTAACTATCACTCATATCGCAAAGCTTTCGCAAAGTTATTAGCCAATTAGTGGGAGTGCCTGGTCCCCTGTTCCCTGGCTCGAGTTGTTGTATCTGGGTGAATCTGCAGAGAAAAAAAATGATTTTTTGGGTGTGTCGGGCTGCATGGGAAGCTGCGGCAGATTGATTTACCTAACAGTGAAAGCGCTGAGCTCATCGATTCTCAGCAAACTGTTGGTCATTTTTTGCAAGCTTTGTTATTTGCTACAGTTTTCCCCAATGGATTACCGAGTTAGCTGAAGCTAATGGCACAGGTGGGAGTCGGTCAACTCTGCTAGATGGAGACCTGTGCTGCGAGGTCCGCGCTTCTCTCATGCCAATTTATTGAAAAAAACCTCCGACTCAGTACTGACAATCTCGCTCAGATATTCTGGCCTGCAGTGGTGTCCTTCGAAAGTAATTGCCCTCTCTGGGGGGTGGTGGCGGCTCAGGAGGATGGCGGTGGCCCTCCACATGTAGGTGTCAGTCAGGAAAGTCCAAGAGAGAATATCAAATTATCTGTCAGATTGATATTTGCTTAACTTAATCCACAAGCTCTGGATAGCGAATAAAGCTGCCTTTACTATTATCGTAAATGCTGTTCAATATGTATTTCTATGCTTACATATGCGCCTTGCATATCCCCTGTAGTGAAACTACAAGTAAACTTGAAAAAATATATTTTATGAGTTAAAAGATGAAAGGTTTGGGGCGAGAAACTTAACTGCGAGAAAGAACTGTAAAAGGAAATTAATCTATGGTAAAATCATGGCAAACCAAGCCGCAAATAAAAGTACAACAAAATATCTATATGACTCCCCCCTCCAAATGCGGAGCACGGGGAAAAGATACTGTAACTGAAGTCAAAGATGGTGGGATGGCTCAACGATCAAAACGAAGTGGTGGGAATGCAATAAAAAAATGGTTTACGAGAGGTCGAATATTTAGAAATATTGAGAATAGTGCGAAGAATGGTCAGTAAACATTACATATTAGAAGGTTAATAATAAATGTAATCATTATGGCGTCGGAACTGGACTCGGCGCCCGCTATAGGTCGCTCTAGGAGGTGATGAGTCCACCGTTTCCTCTGGTTTGGCGGCTTTTTCCGGCAGCGTGTTCGCGGCCGGCTTAACAGCAGGCTTTGGAGACGACAGTCGCGCCGGCTTGAGGCGATCGATAGAGACAGACTCGGTGTTGCCTGACGGTAGGAAAATAACGAAGAACTTGTCGGTTCGCTGTTTAACGCGATACGGTCCTGAGTACGGCGCCTCGAGCGGCGACCGCACGCGATCGACTCGAAACCAGACGAATTCAGCCATTTTCAGGTCCTTGGGTATGTAGCTCCGTGGTTCATGCGTCGTCGCGTGTGGATTCGGTAGCTCTGTCAGCAGTTCCTGCAGCCGTGTCCGGATGTCCGTTGGGGCGAGTGGTTCGGAAGTTAGAACGCGCGGAACCATCGGAAGCTCTCCTGTAACCCTGGTGAACGGTGATACTCCTTGGTCGTCAGGTGCAACGTGCATCGCGAGAAGAGCTACAGGTAGGTCTGTCAGCCAGTCATTGCCTCGAGCGCGTAGCATCGTCTTCAGGGTGCGATGGGCTCGCTCGACCTTGCCATTGGTTTGAGGGTGGTACGCCGTTGTGCGTAATCGATGAAAACCAATTGATGACGAGACCGAGAGAAAGAATTCTGATTCGAACTGGCGTCCCCTATCAGTGATTACATACAGTGGCACTCCGTAGCACGAGACCCAGGACGAGACGAATGCATGGGCGACTACTTCCGCGGTTATTGATTGCAGTAGAGTAGCTTCTAGCCAGCCAGTCGAGCGGTCGACCATCGTGAGAAGGTAGCGGGCAGACTGGTGGCCAAAAAAAAGGTGGTGGCATTAGCTGGTGGAAGTGGTCCCTCAATATCGATGTGTACCACCTCAAAGCGATTTGATGGTAGTGCGAAGGCCTGTTGCGGGGAGACAGTGTGGCGAGTGACTTTACTCCGTTGGCAGTCCTGGCAGTTCCAGCAGTAGGTCTTGATGGACTTGCGCATTCCGGGCCAAAAGTAGCGTTCTGTGATGAGTTTTGCTGTTTTACGGTAGCCGAAATGACCAAGTCGATGGAAGGAAGCAATCACGGCGTCGCGGAGAGACGGCGGAATGATCGGACGAGGATACGGCGTTGACGTCTCACACCAAACGACGACGTCTTTGTCCTGAGAATACGATCGGATATTTGGTGCAGGTGAGAACGACTTCGGTCGTTGTGCTTCAGCGATACTGGGAAGGTCAACAGGGAATTGGCTTGATGGGGCAGCGACTGCAGTGGCTGTTGCGATGTTGGACACGTGATCATTCACTGGGAAGTCAGGCAGTCGAGAAAGAGCATCAGCTATTACGTTGTCTGCACCGCGAATGTATTGGACATCTGCCACGTACTCGGACAAGACGGTCAAGTAGCGCTGATTGCAATCTGATGTAGTGGTGCGATTGGCGTGGAAGGCCTGAGCTAGTGGTTTATGATCGGTGAACAAGGTCATGCTCAGTCCTTCAATGAGGCTGCGGAAGTGCAACACTGCCAGGTACGCCGCGAGTAGTTCTCTGTCGAACGTGCTGTACGTCCTTTGAGATGACGACAACTTCTTGCTGAACATGCCAAGAGGTGACGTTCCGGTTGGAGAGGTTTGATGCAGAACGGCACCAACACAGTCGGCTGAGGCATCAGTGTACAGGTGGTACGCAGTACAGCTTGGGTTCGGATGATGCAGCAGTAGTCTCTCTGAGAGAGCTTGTTTGATGTTTTCGAAGGATTTCTGATGCTGCTCTGTCCATTGAAAGTTTCCTGCTGACTGTAGTGATGCAGTGAGTAGGTCCTGCAGCGGACAGATGCGATCAGCGAAGTTGGGAACGAATCGGCGGTAGAAACCGACGACGCCGAGGAAGCGCCGAAGTGCGTTCGAATCCGTGGGTGTCGGCCAGTCAGTGATTTTTTGGATCTTCTTCTAAAGAGGTCTTATTCCTTCAGGAGTCACGCGATGGCCAAGGAAATCTACCTCGGACTGAAAGAACTCGCACTTCTTCAAATGAACCTGCAGGCCGTGTGTTCTTAGGTGGTCCAAAACTTGTTCCAAATGTGAGTAGTGGTCCTCTCGAGTCTTCGAGAATATCAGGACATCATCGATGTAAGAGATGACGAATGGAAGTCCGTGAAAAACAGAGTCGATGAAGCGTTGAAATGTTTGTGCTGCATTCCTTAGGCCAAAGGGCATGCGTGTGTACTCGAACAATCCAAACGGTGTAGTGATAGCGGTTTTGCAAATATCCTCTTCGGCGACTGGAATTTGATGAAAGGCACGAACAAGATCTAACTTTGAAAACACAGTGCCTCCGTGTAGGTACCGAGTGAAGGTTTGAATATGTGGAACCGGATAGTTGTCCGGCTTTGTTCGTTTGTTCAATTCACGATAGTCACCGCACGGACGCCAGCCAGCTCCCTTGGGTGCCATGTGGAGGGGTGACGCCCAAGCGCTTGAGGAAGGTCTGAGGTAGCCAGCATCGATTAGATGCTGAAACTCCTACTTTGCAGCCTGTAGTTTTGCAGGGTGCAGTTGCCGGGGTCGCAAGTGAACCGGTTGTCCACTGCCAGTGTCTAGTCGGTGAACAGTGTCGTGCTTGACCTCTGAAGCTGGCGGAAGGGCTCCGCCTTCAACGAAAGAAAAACAATCTGCAAACTTTGTCAACAGCGTACTCGTCCGAGTATCCAGGTTGGGTGGCAGTTCTAGCGACACAGTGAACGGGCCACAATGAACATTTGAAATTGACAAGGTAACAGTAGACAGTCTTGTTTCTGAGTCTCGAACGTGTTTGCGCTGACAGTCGACAACTAACCCATGGTGAGCCAAGAAGTCGTAACCGATGATGGGTTTTACCACCGAGGCCACGAGAAAGGTCCACTGGAAGGCGCGACGCAAACCGCGGATTGAGACATCCAGTAGGACCGACCCGCGAACTGGTATGGCGGCTCCGGTAGCAGTAATTAAACGAACGTTCGTATCTTGAACGAGTGCGTTAACGAGGTGAGGTGCAACAATGGAAACCGAGGCTCCGGTATCCACAAGAAACTTGCTGTAGGTATTGTTGATTTTAACGTCTAACTCCAAACAGGTGGTCGATGGAATCTCGGCACTGCGCACCGCGACCTCGGTCGCAGTGCGACTTAGTTTTCCGGCTGTCGAGAAGGTGATGATGAACGCGACTGAGATGGCGTTTTTTCATTGGGATGCAGCACTCGGATCGGACGCGAGCTGTCCTTGGGAAACTGGCACCAGGGGCGACACGACCGAGCACGGCGGCCATAGTAGAGGTGTGAGCGGCAAACAACGGGGCGTTGGCCAGCCTTAAATGGGTCTGTTCCAGTGGGCTTACCAGCAGGTGCTTGTCGCTGTGGAGCTTGCTCAAAGCGCTGTTGGTGTGCCCGGTCTGCACTGGTCTGCTGAATTGGGCAAACTGTCGCTGGTGATGGAGAGCTAAGGCCTCTGACGATCAACATTGAGTCAGCAATCTCGGAAATTTGCTGGGATGACTGCTGTTGGAATCCCGAAAGTGCGATACGAAGGTCCTGTGGTAGACAGCGCATCAGTGTGGCCTTGAGGAGTTCCTCATCGGGCTGTATCTGGCACTGCTCCATCTTGCTCCGGAGCTTGCGCATGAAAATCGATGGCTTGTCTCCTCCGAGGTCCGAGACTTGCAATACTTCCGAAACCTTCTCCTGCTTGGACTTCTGCAGAGTTGATGTTATCGCTGTTTTCAGTTGTTCGTACTGTTTCGGAGTCTGAGCGGACAAGTGCAGGGCCGCAATATCCTCCGGTAGATGAGAGACTAGGTGGTAAAATTTGGCAGTCTCGTTGGTCACCCTGTTGGGCATAAACTGGGCCTCCAGGGTGAGGAACCATGCTTCCGGGTTGTTGCGATAGAAGGTTGGTAGCTTCAGGTGAGCCAGGGAGACGGTAGCAGTGTCGGCGGCGTTTCCTACTGCAGTTGTAACCACTGGTGCGGCTGAACTTGGTGCGGCTTGCGTGGTTGTAGGTGTTGGCGTAGGAGCGGAATTGTTGCTGGCACTGTCCGTCATTGGATTTGTCTTCTGTGAGTACTGAGTATGCGAGTAATATCTTTATCTCATCCGCCTCACCGGACCAATTTGTAGTGAAACTACAAGTAAACTTGAAAAATATATTTTATGAGTTAAAAGATGAAAGGATTGGGGCGAGAAACTTAACTGCGAGAAAGAACTGTAAAAGGAAATTAATCTATGGTAAAATCATGGCAAACCAAGCCGCAAATAAAAGTACAACAAAATATCTATACCCCCATTAACACTCACCCCATTAGCATCAAACCCCATTGACACTCCACCCCATAGACCCACCCAATTGACACCCACCCCATCGACACCCACCCTATTAACAGCCACGCCATCGACACCCAACCCATTGACACCCACCCCATCGACACCCACCCCATTGACGCCCACCCAATTTGCAACCCACCACTTTTTAAACGCAGACGTAAGTTGAGTACAACCCGGTATTAAAAAATAATGCTTAAATTTAATCAGTTGAATCCGCGGTTTCTAAATGAATTGGCAATCATGAGGCATTTTATTTTGTCTCTTAGAAGACAAATCGGGTCCATACTTACCAACACCTACGTAGGGCAAATCAGAATGTAAACTTTCTTCAATTGGTTTTACCTTTAATAAGATTTTATGCCTCATAAAAATTGGTCTCTGTGAGTTTGCGTTGAATTCAAGGGCTCTGGCGCCTCCGCTATAGCTCTAGCTCAAAGGCCAGGCCAGATTGTTGCTATGGGCCGCGTGTGTGAGCTTAGGACACTCAACTTCGGACACTTAAGTACTTCACTCAGCTATTCTTTTGAATTTTTTATATCCACCCACTCCGCCATACAAGATCGGGGAGTTGAGTGAATAAATCTGCTCAGGTCGAGAAAATCACCAGCTGCTAGAAGCTTAAAAGTATGCGTTTGAAAGGGTGGAGCAGGATTTTTCTGCATGAAATCGGAATTGGGCACTTCAGTTCACTTTGTTCAATAGAGGACGGCGGTGCGCCAGTGTAGAACTTTCATAGCCTGCGATGCATGCGCACAAACCGCTTAGTGAGCTTGTGCGGAGAGGCTGGGGCACCTCTTCATCCTACCTCAGGTGAGTGTCTATGCAGTCACTCGGAGAGGCTGGGGCACCTCTTCATCCTACCTCAGGTGAGTGTCTATGCAGTCACTCGGAGAGGCTGGGGCACCTCTTCATCCTACCTCAGGTGAGTGTCTATGCAGTCACTCGGAGAGGCTGGGGCACCTCTTCATCCTCCCTCAGGTGAGTGTCTATGCAGTCACTCGGAGAGGCTGGGGCACCTCTTCATCCTACCTCAGGTGAGTGTCCATGCAGTCACTCGGAGAGGCTGGGGCACCTCTTCATCCTACCTCAGGTGAGTGTCCATGCAGTCACTCGGAGAGGCTGGGGCACCTCTTCATCCTCTCTCAGGTGAGTGTCCATGCAGTCACTCGGAGAAGCTGGGGAATCTTCATCCTCTCTCAGGTGAGCACCCTCACTCGGAGAGGCTGGGAAATTCATCCTCCCTCAGGTGAGTGCCCAGTCTGTTGTCACTCACCCACAAGCGGAATGGCGTCAGGCGTTGGCGGCAGTGTGTCCCCAACGATGAGGAGGAACACCACCAGAGCCAGCAGGATGGTCAGCTCCAAGTTGACTTTTTCTCCCGTTTCAATCGGCAGGAAGAAGCCAAGAAAGCTGGCCACGTACATCAGCAGGCAGGGAAATATCAGGTTAAATACGTAGAACAACGAGCGTCGAGTCATGTCGATCACTATGGTAACGTCCGGCCACGGCTCCTTGCAGCAGGCGTAGACACCCTCCGTTCTAGAAAATTTTATGGCCGAGACGTTCCACTCCTGCGGGGGAGATAAAGAGGAGTACAATTTTCTGAACTATAAATATTTCATAAAGGCTGAACCACACCCGGGGTCATGAAACTTGAACTATCTACGGGTCATGAACCCATGAGGCTCATGATCATTGAGACTAATCTACTTCCGGTTCATTGAGACTAACCTACTTCCGACTTATTAAGATGAACTGCTTCCTGTTCATTGAGACTGACCTACTTCCGGTTCATTGAGACTAACCTACTTCCGGTTCATTGAGACTAATCTACTTCCGGTTCATTGAGACTAATCTACTTTCGGTTCATTGAGACTAATCTACTTCCGGTTCATTGAGACTAATCTACTTCCGGTTCATTGAGACTAACCTACTTCCGGCTTATTAAGATGACCTGCTTCCGGTTAATTGAGACTGACCTATGACACAAATAACGATGCAAATCGTGTCGCATACGATGCAAAAGGCATACAAGGGCACACCTGGTTATTCTCCCTATAGTAATTTTTATTTGCATCAACTGATTCGTCGTGCCACACATCCACCTCAAACAGGTGATAAGTCCAGCTGATGAAGGTTATCATGCAAGTCTGCCGGTCGAATGGGAAATAGCGGACATTCAGGGTGCACGTGACCTTGACCACGGCCGGAAACATCCAGAGCACGCTGCCATTGTACCAGGCCACTGTATTTGTCGTCATGAACTTTTTGCTGCTCTCGTCGGCGCTAAAGTAAAGAGAAGTAAAATCATATGGAAAACGGATTATTAATTATCTGATAAATCTAGAACGTCTGGTCAGGGAAAAACACATTTAAAGTTGGATTTGGCTTCAGTAAGTTCAACAACCAATCAGCTTTGAGGTGGGGTTCGACTGTTATCTGGCTACAGCAGCCAGACTGGGCTTCGGCAGCCAATCAGCTTCGAGGTGGGGTTCGGATGTTATCTGGCTACAGCAGCCAGACTGGGGGCTTCGGCAGCCAATCAGCTTCGAGGTGGGGTTCGGCTGTTATCTGGCTACATAAATAAAATTATCAGTGGGAAAGAATAGTAAAAATTACCTAATTTTGTAGACTGCATCACGTGGGAACTCTTATTGATAATTTAAGCGTTTGGGTAGCTCTGTGTGCAGATGGCAGCACACGGATAAGAACCTGTGTGCTTTTAATTTAAAATTAAATACTGATGCGATTATTATTATTGCCCATAAATTGTTATTTCATTGCGAGAGGACACAAAGATGAAGTACTTATTTCCCGTTCAGTCATTGTACTCTCTTCATCTGCTCTGCAGCTTCTTTTCATGCTCTATTTTTAGAGCCTCGCAGAGCAGCAGACTTTTCTCTTGTCATATCTGGCAAGCCGACTTTATAATGGAAATTTCAGTTCATTGTGTTGGTCGGGAGAAAAATTGTCTGTCCACACCATAGCTTTCGGATGATGCATTGGAGTTTTAAAGGCTGTAAATACGCTCGTAGGGCTTAGCTGAGGCCTATCGGCAGCGTCACCTGCATGCGACTCATGCCCGCCTCAGTTGCTGGGAAAACTGCACCTGGGCCGAGCACTTGAGAACTTGAGAGTTTCAGTGGATTAAAATTTGCCTATATGTTTGGCGTAAATCGAGTTGAATGACTGATTTCAGATTGTATTGGATTTTCTCTTTGACTGACTGGATATGGTTAGAATTGCAGGAGTTCAAAAGTACATGGGAAGTGAGTTTATAGTGTAAGATTATTTATTTTACTTTTTAATTTAATATTATGAAACTTTTTAATATGCTCAGTGAGTTTGTAGGCGAGAGGGAAACAACTGGGGCAGCGGCGCTTAATCAAAAGACTGCAGGGATAGGGGCGCTTAATCAAAGGACTGGGGGCCGCGGCGCTTAATCAAGGGACCGAGGGAAGTGGCGCTTAATCAAGGGACTGGGGGCAGCGGCGCTTGATCAAAGGACTGGGGGTAGGGGCGCTCAATCAAAGAACTGGGGGCACTGGCGTTAATCAAAGAACTGGAGTAGTGGCGCTTAATCAAGGGACTGAGAGAAGTGGCGCTTGATCAAGGGACTGGGGATAGCGGCGCTTAATCAAGGGACCTGGGGTAGTGGCGCTTAATCAAGGGACTGGGGATAGCGGCGCTTAATTAAGAGACTGAGGAAAGTGGCGCTTATTCAAGGGACTGGGGATAGCGGCGCTTAATTAAGGGACTGAGGAAAGTGGCGCTTATTCAAAGGGCTGGGGGCAGTGGCGCTTATTCAAAGGGCTGGGGGCAGTGGCGCTTAATCAAAGGGCTGGGGGCAGTGGCGCTTAATCAAAGGGCTGGGGGCAGTGGCGCTTAATCAAAGGGCTGGGGGCAGTGGCGCTTAATCAAAGGGCTGGGGGCAGTGGCGCTTATTCAAAGGAATGAGTTTTCTGTCTGCCGACTAACCCAGAAGCACGAAAAAACTGTGCTTACAGATAAAATTCAAACCTGAAAATGTTCTCCTCGCAACCCCCCCCCCCCAGAGACATGGCAAGCCGATTCAAATAGCTGTATCAGCAGCAATACAAAGTGCAGTAATGGTTTTTTTCTATTCCCTTTTCATCAAGTGGCGGAGTTCACGCTTCACCAATATTCAATCGCTTTGCGGATGCTGAGAAAGCTACGCTATCTACCAAGATGAAAGAAACAAAAGTTGAGGACGGTTGAGTAAGAAAAAAATTGTTTCATTGAAAAGAAACGCGTCTTACTCAATGTGCACCCGACTCAAAGCGTCGCGTTTTCCGTATTTATTGTAAAAGACTCACCCTGTTTAGGAAGCTGGGCCTGAGTCTCTATTGAGCTGCTTTCATCCGAGTCTTTTATGTACTTTTTTGAAACCTGCTCTGTCTACCCGCAGTTTTGTATCCTGTCGTCATTGTTCTCTGCGACTCCCAGCAATTGGGTCTCAGCATTCACTTGAAACGCATTTTCGATTGAATTTTCGGGCATTGCATTTTGTAGCAAAGCATAGGAATTTTCCCGACTCGTTTCCAGTCCAGGGATGTCACAAGGAAATTTCATGGATATCTAAATATAGCATCGGGACACAAGACGAGCTGATTTCTTTCACGTATTGTTTCATTGTATGTGAATCTGCCAGTGATTCCCATCTTAGTTTATTGGACCGTGCAGAAGGCTGCCAGGATCATTGGTGTCTCTTTCAAGGTTCCATATAACTTTAGGCCTCGCATAACTGTTGGTGAACTGGCTTTTGTCTATAGACTTCTGTGAGGTCAAGGATCCAGTGAACTTCAGCAGCTCCTGCTATTTTTAGAACTCCATGCATTAGTACGGACCATTATTTGGTGTTAAAAGTCAGCTTTGTGTGCTTCAAAAAGAATTATTGTTCAGTTTTTTCTGAGGTTTAGTGCCAGTTAAGTCAAGATGTGTCTTGTTGGACGACAGGCATCGTCCTGACCGGAATGCTGTACAAAATATGATGAAGGGCTGCAGGGCATAATTATAAGAATAACTCGGCCCTAATGAGGTTTGCAACGATCCAATGGCCAAGTTATAGAGTGCGCAGTTCATATCATATAAAGACATGGATGACGTATCGATTGTGGATGACATCAAAGTCGTATTCCGACGGCTGCTCTGAAATTTTTGAGAAGCTTGACATTCGAATATTGATTTGCTGAGACTGCAGGGCTGCCTCGCCCCAGCTGATCTTATCAACTCGTGTGATGCGTCAGTTGCCGGGGCACCGAGGACTGTACGGAGTTTAATAAGTGCCTTGAGGCCAAATATGACAGACACTGTCCCAGTATGTAAATAGCTTTTCAAATAGTATCTGTAGCCAACAGAATGACCACTTAGAACCACTAGGTCCTTGTCAAGGCGACAGTGGATAAGTACGGCAGGAACACAGGGTGTACAGCGGCCCTGACTCTCCAATCGTCAGGCATGTACACTCTCTGTGTCTGGGGGGTTGGCACTCACATGGGTGAATCGCCCAACAACCTCCCGACCAATTTTCGTGCAATTTCTTCAACTTTAAAATTGGCATCAATTTGGACCGTGAAAGCAATAAAACATGAAACATTTTAGCTCTATACTAATAGCCCAGCTGAAGTCTATCGGAGCCGGTAAGTGCAATTACGTGGGGGTGAATAGTACTTATCAGAGCGCACGCCAATTAAATTGACATCAAAGAAATGTTTGCGGCAACTTTTTTGCTCTGCAATATCAGAGAAATTCAATTTGATGAAAATGCTTGGCTCACCTATTAGAGATAACGATGTCCGGAGTCCAGATCGCACTGGATGGGATATGCAAATTTGTGGTGCCGTTGAAGTCCTCCGGATCCCAGGTCAGGTATTCGTCTGTCCAGCGCTTGAAGGTTTTTTAGAAGGGAGCTTTGTGTCAAAAAGGGAACGGAAAGCGACAAAGAAAGCGGATCTAATGCAGCAAGATTAGATGCACCGCAAGTGGGGAGAATTTTCCCAGTGTCTCAGTGTCTCAGTGTCCCAGTGTCCCAGTCCCAGTGTCCCAGTGTCCCAGTGTCTCAGTGTCCCAGTGTCCCAGTGTCTCAGTGTCTCAGTGTCTCAGTGTCCCAGTGTCCCAGTGTCCCAGTGTCTCAGTGTCTCAGTGTTTCAGTGTTTCAGTGTCTCAGTGTCTCAGTGTCTCAGTGTCCCAGTGTCCCGGTGTCTCAGTGTTCCAGTGTCCCAGTGTCTCAGTGTCCCAGTGTCCCAGTTTCCCAGCTATCTGAGCGTGACCGTGACAATGTCAGTTTATCTCTCGCTAACCCAGTCCGCCCAGTTATAACAGCTATAGATCCGCAGTTGCTAACTGAAAGCAATGTCAGCATTTTCTGTCATCTGCTTATTTTTGAAGCTGCCAGTCAGTTAATGGCGAGCCGGAACTGCGCCTGTAAGCGAAGGCAATTAGTCTGTATGGAACTATGACTGTGAGGCGACAGGAGCGCTGGATGCGACTGGAGCGACTATGAGCAATGAGTAGTAGGCCATTTTTCTCTCGTCTACACGCTGCATCATAGTCTACTCAACGAAATTAAACGTTAGACTTAAATAGTTTGCTTCATAGTATGCTCAGACAGATTATAGAAGAATTCACAGCCTAAAAAAGGCCAGGGAAACCGTGAAGCACTCACCAGCCGGATTGACATCAAAGCAGAAAAGGTTTGGTGCTTCTCGTCCTGCAATGCAGTTATCGAAAACAGTCACTTTCAGATGCTCATGGATTCTTAAGCATTCAAGTCCAGGTCGCGTACCTGTGCTGCTTACGGGGGGGGGGTTGGAGTTCTCTACGCTCAGACCCTGAGCTGAGCTGAGAAAATTAATCCAAGTCCTCATTTCGAGACAGGTCCCAAGAGATTAAGGAAAATGTCCCTATGTGAAGGAGCTACATGCAATTACTAGACCATTTTTAGGGCCTGTCCATTGGCATGGCTAAGCTGGCAGGCAAGTGCTTGATGCCCTTGTCAGTTACTATTCAGCCAGAATAAGACCCGGCCATGTTGATCGTGGAATTTATTGTTGGAAATCCGACATATTAAGCTAAGCTTACGCATAATATTTTGCTCCACTTCTTTCCCCTGTCTCAAACCCCGAGTACAACTTGAAGGAGAAGAATAGGAAGACTACTGGACACCCACAGCGCAGCGAGTTCAATCGAGGGCAAAATAACAACTCGCACAGAGTCTGCACAGGTATTAACTCAAAGGTTAGCTCTTGACGCTAGAGCAAACAAGACAGGACTCAGTTCTTGTCTCAACAAATTGGATCAACTAACTCGTAAAAGTGTACGCAAACAACCAAGAGACGCCTCAGATGGTCAGGCAACATTTGGTACAGTTGCGAGATGCATACTGGCTGTCAAATATGGATATATTTCAGGTGACGTCACAGGAAAGGCATACAGCGTGGGATTTCTTATATGTGACGAGCTGGTAAATACTCTTGGAGTCTGGATAGCCTTGAAATTCAGCGTTGTCAACAACATTCCTTACAAAGTACACAGTCGGTGTCCATGCACTACCTGAACTGGTCCATGGGCCGAAGACCTGATGATCCATTTAAATGTAACCACTACAAGCAAAAACAGAAAAAGCATTCAAAACCTCTTTTTATTCAGAAGCACATGAAAGCCAATCAAAGCTCTACTGCAATCAGACAGATTATGTAACACTCAAAGATATTCGGCAGCCGTAAACACCTTTGAAACATCAGAAAACATTGCACTTGAATCAACGCAGGATTTCAGCTTAAAATGGTCCTCTCAGAATCTAGATGGCTCGGGTTTTTGGTGTCATTTCAACTGTGATTTATTCAGTGCCCAGCCTACCGTGTCCAGTATGTGGAACAGCGCCACAGCTATGTGCACGCGAATCTGCGTGCTGTCCTTGATCACCGGCCTGGAGGTTCGGTCGTAGCCGCACAGCAGGGCCTCCTTGGCCGCCTGCTCACTGGAGCAGCGCCTGCGTTGGCAGTGATCGGCGCACTCAGCGGTCAGCCGAGTGACACCTGTGTCCGGGACGGGTTTGAGCAATTTTCTCCTCATTAATGTATTGAGCTTTTGCCAACTAATAATAATAATAATTGATTACAGCTGCCCCAATAGCCAGATGTGCAACCGACAGCTCAGCCGCAGCCATTGCGCGGCGCATCTGAAGGCTGGGGTCGCCACACACACCCTCAATTACCCCAGCTAATGCTGGCACCCATTTTACAGCATTTTACAGGGTGAACTGAAGCAATGCAGAGTTAAGTATCTTGCTCAAGGACACAAATTTTTCCGAGGTGGGTCGGGAATCGAACCCCCGACCTTTAAGTCATGAGTCAGACGTTCTAACCACCAAGCTACAACCTCGCCAAGTCTTCGCCATTATCGAGAAGCTGGATAGTTACCGTCCGGTCCGGACAGTCCGGAGTGTCCGGTGTCCGAGGCCCGGCCGGACGCGGCGGTGCCAAGATTTTTGGCCCGCGACGCTGCGCCCAGGCCCGGCCAGATGAGCAGCGAAGGTAGCGCCAGCAGCAGCAGCATTGAAAATTTCCCGCACATCAGACTGGTGGCTCTTTGATGTTCCGCTTTTTCGATTAGAAATCCTCCTTTGTTTGGATCTTTTGACCGCTATTTTTCCCAGCTAAGATTTGCCTTCTGCGACAGAATCACCGCGGCCCGAGCGCTGGGCGCATTATTATGCTTCTCTTTCTCTTCTCCATTTTTCAATCCTAATCCCGGGATTAACTATGGAATGGGGCTGTTCTCCTTGCCCGCGACATTAATCCTCTTTCCTCTCCTTCCCGGTACTTTTGGGAGCGAGTTTCGCTTGGCTCAGAATTGATGAGCCGCACGGAGAGTGTTGAGCAGATCCCGTCTCCCATTGGCTGTCATGGGTTTCTGTAGGGCAGGGTTCGGCAACTTTTTTTACCTAAAGGGCCAGATAGAGAATCTAGTGCATTGCTGCGGGCCAGATGAGGGAGGAGAGGAGAGGAGAGGGAAATGGGGAGAGAGAAGAAAGAAAAGATGAGAGATGGTAGAAGAGAGGAGAGGCGAGAGGCTAGATGAGAGATGCGATGAGAGAAAAGATGAGAAAGATAAGAGAAGAGAGATTAGAGTAGAGAAGAGATGAGATGAAAGATAAGAGAAGAGAGATAAGAGGAGAGAGGAGATTAGAGATTAGAGGAGAGGAGTGGAGAGATGAGAGAAGAGGAGAGGAGAGAAGAGAAGAAATGAGAGGAGAGGAGAGAAGAGAAGAAATGAGAGAGATGAGAGGAGAGAAGAAATGAGAGAGATGAGAGGAGAGAAGAAATGAGAGAGATGAGAGGAGAGAAGAATTTATTCAATACTCGTAGAAGTAACAAGCAAACCAACAGACTTCTTCGTCCAGATGAAGGTGCCGAGAAAGAGTCAATGCGACAGTCGATCCGCTGCCAGCACTCGAACTCACGCGGATCGCGAGAATTTCATCGCTAAGCAATCAGACTTCAATGAATATTAATAAAATTCACTTTGAATTAACAAAACTCAAGCAAAATCCTCGTATTTCTACTCAAAGTAGTAAAATTAGTTTGGTTCATAAATTTAACACTGCACATTTATTTGCAGAAACGAATGTAAATATCCGCTCTGCGATCTCTCGAAAATGAACTGATAGAGCGATCGATTTTCAGATAATCGTTTGATGCTGCAGAATAACACGGCGTGCTTAGTGCGCACTGGAATACTAAATATTTCTGCAACGAATACACTGTGCTTTTTCCTGCGCTTTTATCACACAGAGAAGTCAGACTCTGAAGGATCTGTTTGACTAGATTATTATATTTAACTTGCTCTCTCACACACTGAATGTGCGAATCTGCCTCTCCGCTCCCTCAGTGCTTGAGAATCTGCCTCTCCGCTCTCCCGTCAGTGATTGAGAATCTGCCTCTCTGCTCCGTCAGTGATTGAGAATCTGCCTTTCTGCTCCGTCAGTGATTGATAATCTGCCTCTCCGCTCTCCCGTCAGTGCTTGAGAATCTGCCTCTCTGCTCCGTCAGTGATTGAGAATCTGCCTCTCTGCTCCGTCAGTGCTTGAGAATCTGCCTCTCTGCTCCGTCAGTGCTTGAGAATCTGCCTCTCTGCTCCGTCAGTGCTTGAGAATCTGCCTCTCTGCTCCGTCAGTGATTGATAATCTGCCTCTCTGCTCCCTCAGTGATTGAGAATCTGCCTCTCTGCTCCGTCAGTGCTTGAGAATCTGCCTCTCTGCTCCGTCAGTGCTTGAGAATCTGCCTCTCTGCTCCGTCAGTGATTGAGAATCTGCCTCTCTGCTCCGTCAGTGCTTGAGAATCTGCCTCTCTGCTCCGTCAGTGCTTGAGAATCTGCCTCTCTGCTCCGTCAGTGATTGATAATCTGCCTCTCTGCTCCCTCAGTGATTGAGAATCTGCCTTTCTGCTCCCTCAGTGATTGAGAATCTGCCTTTCTGCTCCCTCAGTGATTGAGAATCTGCTTTTTTGCTCCCTCAGTGATTAAGAATCTGCCTCTCTGCTCCGTCAGTGCTTGAGAATCTGCCTCTCTGCTCCCTCAGTGCTTGAGAATCTGCCTCTCTGCTCCCCAAATGATTGAGAATCTGCCTCTCTGCTCCGTCAGTGATTGAA
This sequence comes from Macrostomum lignano, assembly GCA_002269645.1. Lineage (NCBI taxonomy): Eukaryota > Metazoa > Platyhelminthes > Macrostomidae > Macrostomum > Macrostomum lignano. Next base: position 110,522 of record NIVC01001393.1, on the reverse strand, counting down.
AATCCGCCTTTCTGCTCCCGTCAGTGATTGATAATCTGCCTTTATGCTCCCTCAGTGATTGAGAATCTGCCACTCTGCTCCCACAGTGATTGAGAATTTGCCTCCAAGGTCAATTAAAACGTTATTATCTAATTTCAGAATGCATTCGCAAGGCAACTAATTAAAAATGTAAGTGAGCTAATGACTCAGTACTATCTACTGATCACTATCAGTAGATCACTACTGATCACTATCAGTAGATAGTACTATCACTGACATTACTATCTATCGTACATCAGGTTTGGAACGCTGTACAGAATTGGCCGCCACGCTACACCACAATGTAGTGCAAATCGTACGGGTCCACCACCGACGGCAGTTCGCCTCGACGACTTCGTGGTGGAGGCCTCGGCGCCACCGCCCGCATCTCCATCTGCGTCTGCCGCTCCCGTCCGCTGCGCTCCACCGGCGCCGACGGAGCTTTGAAATGCAACAACGAAGGCGTCTTCATCGCCGACTGTTTCATCCGTGGCGGTGCTGACGGGCGCGGCAGGCAGGACTGCGGCGGCAGGACCAGCTGGGCGTACACAACCCGATCCGGCGACTCTGCTGCTGCCGATGGTCGTTCGAGCAGCTCCTCGATGGTGTCCGGCGATGGCTGGTTCAGCAGCCGGGTGTAGCTGCACCGCGACGAGGCGGCAGCGGACGGCACGGAGGCACGTCGGCTGCGCCACTCTGTGTAGTCGCCGCTGGCAGCCGCCGCCGCTGGCGCCGCTGGCGACCGCACACTCCGACGCAAGCAGACATCGCCGAGCTCAATATTGACGACTGTTTCTTTCTCCTCTCTCGCCTCGTCCACCGACGGCAGCTGACGGCTGCCTCGTCGTCGACTTCTAGGCGGAGGCGTCGGTGGCGGCGGCTGACTGCCGCTACCGCTGCTACTGCTGCGCCGATCTCGTTCGCCGGTCTCGCTGTCAACGCTATCGCTAGCCTTGCTGCTGGGGGTTGGCGTCGACCTGATGGGCGGAAGTGGCGGCGGCGGCGTCGATGGCGAAGTAATGACGGTCGCTGAGGCAGCCAGAGTGGCCACGGTGGCGGCCCGGGCCGGCGGGGTTGGCGGGCAGGATGGGTAGGAGTAGTAGGCTTCATTGCCGCCACCCCCGCCTCCACTTGCCGCAACCGACAGCGGCCTCTCATCATTGTCGGCCTCTTCGTCCGCTTCGTTGTCGGCCGCATCCGCCTCTTCGGCCCCGTCGTCGCCTGGTTTGTAGTCGTAGTTCTCGTCAATGTCCAGCCGACGTTGCTGAGCGCATAGCCGCGCCAGAGCGGCGACAAGCGCGAGCGGTAGGGCGGCGAGCGCCAGCCAGCGGAGCCGGTCTAGCACCCACGCACCCGACGGCAGGAGGCCGCCGGCGCCGCTGCTGCCCCAGCCAGTCAGGTTCCCGAACACAGGGCATCTCTCGGGATCGTTGAACGAGTCGAAGCAATCATCGCGTTGCGAGCAGCCGCCGGGTGCCAGGCAGATGCCGGCGGCCTGCCGATTTGGCTGGCACCAGGAGTGGCCGTGCCGCTTGCAGAGATCCTGCCGGACCGTCTCGTTCAAGCCGTCCTTGTATTTGGCGTACGCGGCCGCCGTGATGTTGACGGGGTTGTTGAGCCGGGCGGGCCCGCTGCTGCTCCAGTAAAGTCGGACGTATCTGCGGGGAGATTGAAAAAGTCATGAGAGTCAATTACTGATGACGTTGACTCGAGCGTATCTTTATGCATTCGAGCAGAGTGACAAACCGATAAATTATTCTGCGTTGACAGTGGGAGCGAAATTCACTCAATTAAGAGGGCTGCCGCTCTCTTCAGAGTCCTTGAGAATCTGCCTCTACGCTCCTTCACTGTCCTTGAGAATCTGCCTCTCCGCTCCTTCACTGTCCTTGAGAATCTGCCTCTCCGCTCCTTCACTGTCCTTGAGAATCTGCCTCTCCGCTCCTTCACTGTCCTTGAGAATCTGCCTCTCCACTCCTTCACTGTCCTTGAGAATCTGCCTCTCCGCTCCTTCACTGTCCTTGAGAATCTGCCTCTCCGCTCCTTCAGTGTCCTTGAGAATCTGCCTCTCCGCTCCTTCACTGTCCTTGAGAATCTGCCTCTCCGCTCCTTCACTGTCCTTGAGAATCTGCCTCTCCGCTCCTTCAGTGTCCTGAGAATCCGGCTCTCTTATTGTGTAGAATGTAATATAATACGAGTATATAATATATAACCTATATTAGAATATATTATACTCTTACCTGTACTTCAGATACAGCACAACTGGGTACCGATGCGAGTCGCTAGTGAGGTCTATCAGCTGGTCATTGCCAACTTTCATCGAGTGCCGATCCTCATAGTCGGTGTTGGCGATGCTCAGCTTCTGTCCGGCGGCCAGCCGGGTGACTCGCAGTCGCATGAACCAGAAGCTGATGCCGCGCGGGTCGTCAACTCGAGCGCCAGACGGCACCAGAGGAGTTCGGCAAAGTTTTTTGGTGCCATGTGGCGCCGGCGCCGTGGTCAGCTTGAAGTAGCCCTCGATGGGGATCACCTCCGGGGAGGCGCGGTCGCAGTCGCTGTCTATGGCCGGAGCGCTGAGAAAGTGCAGCACCCTAGTCGGGCGATCAGATGACTCAGTGTCGAATAGAATAAGGGCTCGGCCGGACCCTAGCAACCGTATGGCAACGGTCAACAATTGCAGGAACAGCAGCCCTTGCTGGGACATTTCTCATTCCAGAACGCAGAGGAGGCGCTTATTCAGACAATGTTCAGCATTTCTGCTCCTGGAAAGAAAAATTGTGGCCACAAGTGCAATAATTTATCATGCAGAGCTATTATTCATCCAATGGCACATTTACGAAAGCAAGCCGTCGAAGTCAAACCGCTAGGGCAGAGTAGCGCATCTGGTGCTTGCCAAAATGTGGGAAGATAAATGGTTAAACGGTTTGCGGCCTCCGCCTTGAACGCAGAAGATGGAAATTGTGCGGATAAAGTGCGCAGTTTCTTGGGTCACGGTCAATGGGGGTAAAGTTTTCCATTACCATCGCCCTCTCGACCCCTGCAGCAATCGCCCCTAACGAGACTGGAAACGCGCCATACTATGCTGGGAGTTGCAAAGCTTCTCCTTGAATACTTTAGGGGCAGGAAAAAATCAGTCAAAGACAATTGTAGGCAGCAAGGTCCAATGCCAAGAGAGGAGAGGGGAGAGGTAGAGAGATCTGCTAGTTACCAGGGTGGATTAGCTTAGGATACAAAAACCAACCCAACTCCCAGCCCAGCTGTGTTCCGACACTTGATCGATGAGGTGCCTCTGGCAGCCATAGAAGTTGCCCCGTGGCTGCGTATGCGTCGATGCAAAGTCCAATTCTCTATCTTTACTTACAACAGAAGCTGTAGATGGCAGAGGCCGAGAGAGAGAGAGAGAGAGAGAGAGAGAGAGAGAGAGAGAGAGAGAGAGAGAGAGAGAGAGAGATCATTTGTGTTAGCCTGCATTCATTATTCATTCAGAGAGCAGATCCAGCGACGGACTTGCAGGTTATTTATGCGCAGAATGCTAATCAATACCCAGTTTCCAAATACATATGCGCCCACAATATCAGTTTGATCAATTTGTGCGCTAAAATGTAATCCGATATGCGCCAAATAAAATTGCAAATTGTTGAGATTTATTTGCCAGTTGGCAGTGATGGCATGCTGTTGTGCGGGGTTCGATTTTGTCAAGCAAACTGTGAGCCCGATCAGCCAAAACTACTCTGTGATCTTGCCGCTTCATCCTATGTTAATTGGGGCTAAACTCTTCACCGCCGAAATTAAAACTCAACATCAATGCGGCCAGGTGTGGCGCATCTTTAGGACTTGTGTTACTGTGCATAGCAGGAGTCGGCAACTCCGGCCCACTGGTTTTTTGAAACTGAGATTTGGCCCGCTCAAGATTTGCGGCTTTTCTCAGCTGTCTTTCTCTCTTCTCTTCCCTCTTCTCTCTCCCTCTCTCCTCTCCCCTCTCTCTCCTCTCCCCTCTCCCCTCTCTCTCTCCCCTCTCCCCTCTCTACCCTCTCCTCTCCCTCTCTTCTCTCCCCACCCTCCCCTTTCTACCCTCCCCTCTCTCCTTTTCTCTCCCCTTCCCTCTCTCCCCTCTCCTCTCTCCCCTCACCTCTCTCTCCTCTCTCCCCTCTACTCTCTTTTCTCTCTCTCTTCTTTCAACCCAGAGCTGCAGACAGGGTGATTTGGAGCTGGTGAACTCAGCTTAACTTTCAATTCGCCATCGGCTTTACCAAGGTTTGACGCAAGCAGCCTTTTCAGCTGCGCACTAAATACGCTAACTTTCTGGAATCTAAAAATTTCAATTGAGAGCAGAAATACGATCTAATTATAGAAAACGAGGACCCAAACTCGTCCTTGGGCTAGCCTAGTAGCTCGTACTAAAATCATTAGGTTCTGCACAGCACGCTTCACTTTTTTGTCTTCTTCAAAGAAACTATTATTGACCGTTTACCGGAAATTATTTCCCCAGTCCATAGGCAAAAAATAGCAGCTTTTTTCTCATCTTTTATCCTCACGTAGAAAGCGAGGTTTGACTATAGGGTAGGCTTTTAGGTTGGGAGAAAATTATTGGGATAACACAAGTGCAGTATAGCTATAAATGACTAAACTGAAGTCAGCTGCGTCACGTCAACCCTTATTAGCAAGAGCTGGGTGCACCAATACTTGCTTGTAATAATAGCAAAGTACTTTGCCCCCGTCGCGTGTATCCGTTCCGCACCCCTCTTTTAGGTTCCTAAGAGTTTTCGTATGTTTTACGAGTACCCGCCCGTCCATGTGTGTGTGTGGCCATCCAGGTCGTGATGAGTCACGCGGATATCCCCCCCCTGAGGCAGGCGTGAGTCAGTGGGAAAATTAATTTTGCTGCTAGTAAATTTGGATTAAAAGCCATTTGGGATCTGTCCTGTCACGGGGATTTAGAGGATTAATCTTTCACACGGCTGTACAGGAGCCTAAACTCACCTCAATTTGAAGACAGATTCTTGATAGTCGCCACGATTCAAGGATTAGTCTCTCTTGACTCCGATTGACTCCTTGCTGTGTTGTGCTTTCTTTTAGTAGGCAACTGGTGAGAGTAAAAAGGAGAGCCAGAAAGCGACAGGAGAGGAGGGGAGGTGGGCAAGGGAAAAACCGCGGAGATGATTGGCGCAGGTGTTTGGAAGGGATCCCGGACAGGTTCCAGAGAGCCTGCTGCCTACAGAGGAATCCAAATTTTCTCCCTTCGCTTATACGGCCGGGTAATTTGGACCGCAAAGCTTTAGTCTGGGCAAGAATAGGCAGTAGAGGCAGAGGAGGTGGCGCGCAGGGGATCAGTGCGGATTGGAGAAGCGGCCGGCTTGGGGATGAGAGAAACGGCGAGAGAGAAAGAGAGAGAAAGAGGAATGGAGAGACGCTTTGGGCGAAATTGTGCGGTTTTGTTAGTGCACACGCGCGTGTTTTTTACGTAAAAATCGCTTCTACCCACGAAGCCTTGAACCAACACACACGCAGACAGGAGAGCTGTACGCCTTTGGGTAGATTAATAGAAACGAGGGGAAATGAAGGAAATGAGGCTACGCTACGAAGAGGATTGAAAAAATGGGGCAAATACTTGAATCCTCACTAGGCGGAGGATTTTGGGGCGAATATCCCAGGATTTGAAGTCGAAAATTCGACTAGGGTTTCGAAAGTCGTTCGCCCGTCTTGCTCCGCCCCCCCCCCCCCTACTAACCCTCACGCTTTCTGTGCCTGCGTGATGGCGGATGTGAAAGACGCTGCGATCGACTCGGCGCTGAGCAAACTGACCGATTTTTTCTGGGCTGGGAGAAAGCAAACTTTACCACCCACTAATCCCAGCTGACTGGCCGAGCTTAGTGCCTCCTGTCTGTCTGTCTGTCTGTCTGTCTGTCTGTCTGTCTGTCTGTCTGTCTGTCTGTCTGTCTGTCTGTCTGTCTGTCTGTCTGTCTGTCTGTCTGTCTGTCTGTCTGTCTGTCTGTCTGTCTGTCTGTCTGTCTGTCTGTCTGTCTGTCTGTCTGTCTGTCTGTCTGTCTGTCTGTCTGTCTGTCTGTCTGTCTGTCTGTCTGTCTGTCTGTCTGTCTGTCTGTCTGTCTGTCTGTCTGTCTGTCTTTCTGTATGTCTATACATGTCTTTATTGCACTAATTGGAAATCGCGGCAGACTTTTATCCAGTTACTTACAATAATCTATCAGAGCAAGCAAAGCTATGTAGTAAAAGCAAGAGTACCCGGTTATGCAAGAAAGAAGAGATCGATAGCAGTGGCCCTTTCATAACAGTCGTCGTAATAAGTGAACGTCCGTTCAGCCCACCATTCCCAATGGGGGAGGGAGTGAAGGACAATTAAGCCGAAACAGAACTGATGAAGTTCAGCCCTCGAGAGCGAGTTTTATAAACTGGCGGCTGCTATAGGGGCTCTGCCGCAATATCGCTTAATAAATAAACTGAGTATTCGTCAGGCGGCCCTGTGCACTGCATACTGAGAAAATTGCCAGCCAAGCCAGGCGATCGGGAAACTCCGTCGAGGTGCACTTTTTTTCGAGAGTAAAACTGCGCGCATCGGCAGCCATGATGAAGAGCCAGTCGTTTTCTATACAGGCCATGTGAGCAGATTATGTCTGAAATAGACTAAGCGCAATGCAGCATCATTTTCTACAGGGTTGTAGCCTAGTGGTTAGAGCGTCGGACTCATGACTTGAAGGTCGGGGGTTCGATTCTTGACTCACTTGGAACAATTTGTGTCCTTGAGCAAGACACTTAACTCTGCATTGCTTCAGTTCACCCAGCTGTAAAATTCAGCCAGCATTAGCTGGGGTAATTGAGGGTGTGTGTGGCGACCCCCCAGTCCTTGGACTGAACAGCCGTACGCAGCGTCCAGATCTGCCCATTTGGGCTTACACGCATTGTTTAGCAATTTGACGATCATTATTCGCATATTTTATGCAGAACAATCATTACTACAAGCAATGCATTGTCTGTAGGATCGTCAAACAGAAAAACAATGCAAAGAATCAGCGGTCGCAGCACGTGACAACGATTTGTCTATGGCTCGCGCCTACCGGCGCTCGCCAGACAATCGTTGTCACGCACTGGGACCGCTGATTATTTATCCATTGAATTTAATCCAAGATATGTTTGCCAAAGTACGAGTAAATAGAGCTTTTGTCTATGGCAGTAAGGCTGGCATTAGTCTCCCGTAGTATTTCAAGGAAAAGTACAACATATTGATAAACTTGCAAGTGCAGCGTCATTCTATTGGAGTTGCCATCGATTTATAGTATGTAGATAGACTTCAAACCAGATGAACACCTCGCTTATGACAGATTGTTAACAAACAATCGAAATTGTAAAACTTATTTAAGCTTCGGCAAGCTTTCGTACATAAAAATAGGTCAGATTTGCATTCCAGGAACGGGCTGGCTGTGCCGCGATACTCTTTCTAACCGCCTTTCAATAGTTGTCAAACTACCTAGCCGTGACCTGACTTTTTAATTTATGTGGAATTCTGGTCAGCAGTGCCGCATTCCAGCTTGATGTGAACTGCATGTCAACTGAGACACCATGCTAGCGTGTATCTATGCTTACAATGCAAGGGGCATTGTTCTGTTCTGAGAGACAAGCTGTCAGCAGCGCAAATCCTATATTAATGCGCAGATTCCGGTGGACTTTTCTCTCATTTGCGCGCAGCATGTGCCCGGCTAAGCTGTGCGTGACATTTACAAGAGAGCTGAGCCTGTGGGATATGTGATGATGGGCTTAGGATTTTGATGAGCCCGAGACATGCAGCCTATTTTATTGTAGCTACCCAGAGTAGAACGGAATGAGAGTCTGCAGCAAGTCGATTGTCTCAGAGCCAATCATCCGCTCCTGCTGCTTCGAGATGGACGTGTCCAGGAGCTGAGCAGCTCAACGGTGAATGTGTCTGACTCTCGCGCCACAGAACCCATTTGGGGCTTGTGTGCACGAGAATTGGAGGGGCTGTTGTCATGGGATTCACCAACCCCCCCCCCCATGGCGCAGAGAGTGTACATGCCTGACAGTTAGAAAGTCAGGGCCGCTGTACACCCTGTGTGAGCGTGTGTGTGAGTGCGTGCCTGCGTACAGTATTGGCGCGCTTGTACATGTACATGTGTGCTCAGGAGCCAGCGGGATGGGCAGAATTGCCGTCAGCGCTGGCTGTGAGACGATGTCGCCAAAGGCGTTGCTCAGGGTTGCCCGCAGCTCTCCTACAAATATAATTATTAGTGACAGACGTGTCCAATCTCATCAACTTCCGCGATTCCTAAAAAGTTTCCGAATATCAAAGCAGTTGGAGCAGTTCAGCAGTTTGCGCGTCTGACTTTTGCCCCAAAATGATACGTGGGTTCGATTCCGTCTTCCGTGCACGACTGCGTTAAAATTGTGTAGTGAGCCGCTACTTGGTGTTAGGTGTCGCACTATTTTAAGCCGTTTCCCTCGCCCTCACCCTCGCCCTGGGCTGTTATCTGCCGCTGGGCAGCCTCCCTCCCCTTTTGTCTGCCTGTTCTCTGCCTCCCTCCCTTTTTTCTGCGCTCTTGTTTGCAGCCACGGGCATCTCTGCTGTGGTCTACTCTTCGTTTCGCTCCAGTCTTGAAGTCACGGGTGGTGGTCTGTTTTCCCTTGTCTTGTGAGCAAGTCACACAACAAGCCGTGTTTTCCTGCAGTCCAAAAGTACATTAAACATGTTTAATGCACTCGCTGGCCTGTGTTTACGGGGGAATCACGTGTCCCAGGACCCCGGCCTTCTCTAAGGCGGGAGGTGACGTCAGTTCTAAAAATAGGTACTGACGTCACGTGGTCTGGTGCACACTGCCCGAGGACCCCAGCCTTGTTTTTCCTTTTTAATTGATTTCTGCAGTTCACACCCATGGGGGCCGAACCCAATATCGCAGAGTCTATACTGTCTGACGATGAGAAAGTCAGGGCCGCTGTACACCCTGCGTGAGCGCCTGCATGCGCATGTATCCGTAAGCGTGCTCTCCTTGAGCGTGAGGTGGCAGCGGGTCGGCTCTCGTCTCTGATTTGCCTCAGCGCCCAAAGCCCCCTGCGAACTGTCAAACAAACTAATGGATGACTTGATTATCATGCCGCGATACCAGGTTTGGCTTTGAGATGAGTTGTGAGGTCTATCAGGTGTGTCAGCAGGAGTGCTATACGAGCTCGTAGAAACGCTATGCGTGGACAACTCAAGCGAAGGGCGCTGGGTTGAGACGATAAGTTAGAAAGTTTTCGGTTGTTTTAACACTAAATATACTATAGCTCACGTTCTGGACTTCTAAATTACTCGTACAAAAGAAGCAAGCATGTGTCAAGATATTTTTTCATGATACCGGCAGACAAGCAATGATTCAGGGTATTTTGGTAGATGGATATTTCTCGACAGATTTTTTATGGCAAAATTCCACTCAGCGCAAATGCGAAAAAAGCAAATTTTAGCAAAATCAGCAACTCTTTTTTGAACTTTGCTGCTCTCTAATAGCATTTTTTACTTTTTCTCAACAAGCCTGCGAGTGAACCTCGAACGAAGCAGCACCCTTTTGATTGATTTGTCCACGGTGCTACGCTGCAGCTTCTTAATTTTCAAGGTTAAAAGTACTCAAGGTGACGAGTACTCAGGGTGGGTACTCAGAGTGAGGAGTACTCAGGGTGAGTGTACTCAGGGTGAGAAGTACTCAGGGTGGGGAGTACTCAGGGTGGGGAGTACTCAGGGTGAGGAGTGCTCAATGTCAGGAGTAAGGCCAGGAGCTCATTAAGAACCCCAATAAAAATCATGGCTACATTTCTGTGGTGAAGCAACCAGTGTTGATTGCTACAGAATTCGGGAAATGAAAATTCTCGCTACGAATGATTTGTCATTAGTTCCACACACCAGGCGCCGTGAGTGCTAAAACCTTTTTTGTACGCAACAGCGCATACTTTGACTGGGCAAACAGCAAAGGCCACATGTAGATTGTCCATTCGTTGATTGTTTGCAGGTCAGATCACATGACTTGCACTCACCGCATGCTATTAGCTACAAATGCATGTAGAGCAGATGACTTTCCAGAGCCTGCAGCTTTAATTCTGTATGCAGGCAGCTCTCAATCGTCACAAAAAGACCCAGTTGCCCATCACAAGCGCGTGTTTGAATTGAACTATTGCATGTAAACTTTACTATTTACATCTTCATCATCATGAGTTACTCTTTTGTTGGCTGTGAAACACGAATTCGCATTTCCCCAATGACTAATACCAAGCATCGTGTATCGTTGCCATATAGCGGCTTCACTGCAGGCTAACACGGTTGGGATCAGGCATTGATTGATGGAGGCTTGTTATAGTTAAACAACAAGGGGCTAATTTCAGCCTCTTCGGGCGCACTTTGGGTGCACACTGCATGGGAATCCATACGTGTACGTATAATGTACAAGTGCGTAATTAACTATCCACAACAATCTGCCATGTCCTGTGACGTCGGATGCAAATTAATGAATTTGCATTATGCCAACGCTAGCTAAAAGTATCTCACTACATGATCTTTTGCGAAAAAAGGGTTTATACGTCAGCCGCCTTCAAAATATTGTAAAAGTGCCTACTCATATTTGCCATGGACGTCTATCGACGTCGGAATATTGTACAGATATTCAGAATACAGGTACAGGTATTGTATATGTATGTACTGTACAGGTATACAGTGCAGAGTACGAAATTTGCCGTCGACTTAAATCGTCACTTGTATTTGGGAATTCTTCTTCACAAAAAATAAAACATGCAAATGTAGAGCCGTTCCCATATATATAGTTGCATTATGTTCATACATGTACATGTACATGGACTGCTAATGATTTCATGTTATAATTGTAATACATGCATGTATTCCATCTACCCCCTACACCATTTGAGCCTAAAAACTGCATGGGCATGTACTAAAAATACATCACCCTGATTTCTTTGACTACGTCTACAGTTTGGTCCAGAATATAGCTTATATCCACGTACATGTTTGCTAAAGACTAATTTGAAAAGGCCTAGCGGTGCTAAGTGGGGTTAAAGAGCCTAGTAGGAACGCATGATAATTATTACTTTCGCTACTCAAAAAGAAAATTTGCTTCTTTTCCAGCAATTAAATGTATATACTAACATACGCTACGCATGCATAAAACAAACATGCGTATATATGCATTTATGACCTCCTTTGCCTTTTCATTTCGTCCATAAATAATAGAATTTACAACTGAAAAGTCTATAAAATTTCACAGAAATAAATAAACCAAATGATTTGTAACAAGAATTTGTATTGCATACTATATTTTAAAACAGCTTCTATTTTGATTTACCTATTTAATACAAATGGCGCGCGTTTGACCAGCGTAGCGTGCTAAGTTAAATTCCATATTTACATAGAGTGCTATCTATCGGACTTTTTAAAGTCATATCGCTTGGCGCAATTAATAGGACTAGGGCCACCATGCTATGTAGATTAATTTTATCCATCCCACCAATTACACAGGTAATTTTCTCAATATTTCAATTGTATAAGCATAAAGTACGACTACGAGTATGGAGTATGTTGTTAATTAGGTTGCTAATTAAATTAGTAGATCGTCATATTCCATGTCGTCATATATGATGAAGAATTGATTTAAGCTTTCAGATACTGAATATCAAATATTACTAGCTGAATACTCATAATACTTTGTCATCAATCGGTAAAATGGTAATGAATGAAAATGCTTTGTATAGTGATTCACTATATTTTTTGTAGGGCCTATAGTGAATATTCAATGCACTACACACAAAACTCCTGGAAATTTGGACACTTCTTTGTCCTCAATCACAAGAGAAGAGAAATCGCCAAAAATTTAGGACACATCTTTTTAACATTAAAATTCATATAAAAATTGAAGCAATTCATACTTTATACACATCATTTCCATATTAATTCATTTGGAATTGACACAATTAGCAATTCGACCAGGGTCCAGATTGTGTCGTAGTATACGCCAGAACAAGAATCCTATCTTAGCTTAATGTAGGCCAATGTATGCCAAAAAGAAAAAAATTCCTTAAAATTTATCCCAAAGTTTCTACTAAAAAAGTTCATTCAGTTTTCACAAGTTGAGTTTTCTAAGAGAGGCTTTTGTACAAAACATCTTTTTTAAATATTACAAAAATTTTTATTTTTGACAAAAAAAAATCTCTAAAAATAATGACACAAAATTTATGTTTTTAGCAATAATTTTCACTATTTTAATTTATTTTTGATTTTAAAGAAGCAAAGAATTTATCACTAGTTTTCTAGACAAAAGACAATACAAATTTTCTTTTATTTTATATGACAACATTAATTTACATTACTATTTTGATGCATGGCATGAATTTATTCACCAAAATTTATATGCAAAAAATTGGCATGAATTTGTATGCTGAAATTGGTACACCAAAAATGCATAAATTTTTATGCCTATGTGCCTAAATTTGTATAACAACTTTGAAAGGGATCATTTGTATGCCTGAATTTTTCTAGTTTTCTATATAACCTTCCAAAGTCTGGCAATTCAGTTTGAATGAAGTAATAGACATCCAAATGACAAAATACTAAGATAGCAAATAACAGAATGACAACAAAATGACTAGGAAATGTTAGTTAAGTATTAATTAGCTGTTGTAAAATAAGTAAAAATATTTTTGAATAAAAATATTTGTATCATCCTAATTTTTCATCTTTTCATCCATTTTTTTATCCAAGATAACCAATTTTAAAGATTTTTATTATTATGTTTGTAGATTCTATTTATGTATATTGAAAATAAGAATAGCCTAACTTAGGCTAAATAATATAATAAAACTCTATAGACTATATTATATACTTTATATTATAAGATCTTGTCCTAATCTTAGCCTATAGTTTAGATTGTGTATTTGTGTATGCTGGGTCCAATAAGGAAAAAAGTACAAGACTATATTTGTATACCAATATTAAAAATGTTTTCAACTTTGTATACCAAAGTTATACACTTTTTTATTCTTGAATTTATTATTCATACAAAGTAACAAACTTAAAACTATGCACTTTTGCAATGTGCAATGAGAAAAGACAATTAGAAAAGAAGTACCTTAATTTAAATACTTTAAGTTGTTAAAATTTAAGAAAAAATAAGTTTTTAGGGTACAAAATTTAAAATTGTTTTTTTATTCCTTGTTTTATATTGACAGTGTTGCATGTAGCAAATTTTACATGTATGTAAAGTCATTTTATTTGATCCTAACATGTATATAGGTATACCATAGATCTAAGCCAATTTGTCTTATAATTTTTTAAATATTTTGTATATTTTTTTGTTTTTTAAATACCAGTATATTATTTTAGTATTTATATAACTGCTTAATAAAATAATGTATTTGGCTTAACTTTAACAGTAATTTAAAAAATAGAACAAGAAATAATTTATAGAAGTCTTAGCAATATATATTTGCAAATAGACTAGATGATATATTTAGCTATTGGAAAATTTAAGAAGTTTAACTATTAGCCTATTGTCTCATTGTTTAGAATAAGTTTAACTTTGCATATTAAAGAAAGAGTTTTATCTTGCTCTTTGAGATATTTTATAATATGAGCCTATATGACTTTTTAATATATTAATACTTTGTTTCAAAATAGGATCTATATTAGAACTACTAATAATTAAACCACAAAAACTTGTTATAGGTTACTATGCTCTAGTATAACAAAAGATTTATTAAAATTCCTCTAAAAATATTAAGTTTTAACCAGCAAGTTTTTGTTTTTTTGACTAAAGTAAGTAGAAAAAAAGTATTTATTTTTTATTTTGGCCTGGCTATAGACTGCAGACAAAAATCAAAATAAATATATTTCTATAATCTTGACCTAAATAGGAATAAATGTTTTTTTAGTCTATGGCCAAGCCTAGGTAAAGAATAAATACATTTCTATAGTCTATGGCCTGGCCCAAAGGAAGAATAAATATATTTCTATAGTCTATAGCTAGCCCAAGGGTTGAATAAGTGTGTTTATTGGTATAACTTGGATAAGGACTATTAAGCAATGTATGCAACAAAGTGCTAGTGGTCAACAAGTGATAGCTTTAATCCAAATTTAGTCATCAGTTTCCACTCTCTTAGCCTAGATCTAAGGCCTTGTGATTCAAAATACATATCCATAGATGAGAACCATAGATGTGTGTGAATTGCATCGCTTGGAGTTCTGAGAAAAGTTGACTATTAGTTTCTGGGTGGAAACTTTAGCATGTTGCTGAGTGTATTTGCAATGCATAATGCAAACCCAGCTATTACTTTATAAACACCCTTAACTATTACAAATTTGTACTATTAGAAAAAGCCTTTCTAAGCTATAGCTACATTGCCATTGCACTATTGATATTGGCTGTTCTGCCCCACAGATAGGCGCCTCAATGAGAGCTAGCTATACAGAGTAAAGACTTGGCCAAGTGGTTCTTCTTGGCTAAACAATAAGAATGATAACTATTGAAGCAAGAGATGTGCTCCAGATAGGGTTGTAGCAGCAACAGACAGACTTGGCTAATTGGTCGCCACTCGACAGGAATTGAGGACTGTCTTTTTACAGAGTATGTGTGCTGTGCAAGCACTGTAATACACGCATGTAGCTTTGGTTAGGTCTGGGTATTCTGTCTCTATTTTCTAATATGTGTCGCTATTGTTCCAGCCTATAGTATGCTAACATTTCAGTGTCCATCATTGTTAGTTCATTATAAAATAGAAGTGCATGTACACTTAGGCCTTGAGCTTGTTTGAGCACATGCTGCACATAAGTTCGCCTCGTTTGACGACTGACGTTTATATAAGCTTCAATGTCTTCTAATCGAGGAAAAAAAGCGATATCGTTTCTTTCAGCTCTCTGGTGGCTTTCCTAAATAGCAAGTCGAGTTACTTTTTGAGTTGCATACTCTAGTGTAGTGTGCGGGAGGTGGGGCTAGAACATATAGCCCCCCGCTTGCTTGTCCTCCCTCCCATGACTTAGGACTGCGTGACCAGGCCTAGCCCTGCAGTCGAACGGTTCGCCCGAATAGCCGATTTTGTTATGTTCTTAGTCTCTTAGGGTAATAAATGTCTGCGGTTTATTTGGCTTCCTCATTTGTTTATGCTGGTTTCTTTGATGTGCCTGCGCGCTTTTCCTGAATGGATTTGGGGTTAGTCTATGCTCTAGGCCTGACTGATAATCTCGCCGCTTGTGGGCGTTGATTCTATCTGTCTATCTATCTATCTATCTGTCTGTCTGTCTGTCTGTCTGTCTGTGTGTCTGTCTGTCTGTCTATCTATCTATCTATCTATCTATCTATCTATCTATCTATCTATCTATCTATCTATCTATCTGTCTATCTATCTGTCTATCTGTCTGTCTATCTATCTATCTATTTATCTATCTATCTATCTATCTATCTATCTATCTATCTATCTATCTATATATCTATCTATCTATCTATTTATCTATCTATCTATCTATCTATCTATCTATCTATCTATCTATCTGTTCATCTATTTAGCTACATTCTACCCCACCTGTCTCTTTTAAGCGTGCTCTTATTTCTGATCTCGTATTCATACTTCCACCAACCTTTTGGACTCTATCCAGAGTTTCCAAAGTCACAGTTGAATTCTTTAGAGCTAAGAAGAGGTTTTTTACATTCAAACGTGGATTGCTTTGAGCAGAAACCGCTGCTAACTCATACTGCTGCTCAGGTGTACTATCTGCCTATTGCATGCCGCTTACTGCTACTCGCGAATTCGTTCATTTATGCCGCAGTTTACTGCTAGCGAACCCTCCCCGAGTGAAATTGAGAACAATATAACAGTTAGTTAAACAATAAATATGCTGACTAGTTAGATAGAGATAGCGATAAAACAGCATGCAGACAGGCTAGTGAACTCTCGCCCTTAAAGATGGGCATTTTATTTGTTTTTATTAGCAATAATTTAATCCTCTAACCAACTGATTCGACATAGCAGGCTACCGTCTTTCATCTTTAGCACTTTCTATAGTTCTTGTGATTTTTTGGCCTTGTTTTTTGCACCCTTTTAGTTTTTTCGTGCGCGCGTCTGTCTGTCTGTATTTTGTGCATACTCGCATGCATTGGGTCCGACTAATATTATGTAGTTTGTCTGCCCTGTCTGTCTGTGTCGTCGCTTACTACTCTGTCTCAGCCTGCGCGTGTCAGTCCTCGGTTCGGACCCAAACAGGCAGCCAGCCAGTTTGCCCTTTTTCCCCAGTCTCCTCTCGTCCCCTGTCGCTCTCCCTCCTCTCTTTTCGTCTCCAGTTGCTTCCCCATCCCCATCGCTGGCTAGACAGGCCAGCCACCCCTGCATTGGGATCCCCAGGTCTCCCCCTTCTCTCTCCCCCTCTGGCCCTAGACTGAATCATAATCTCGGCTACTAAGAGTGCATTCTTCTCCCAGACACTTCTGTTAGACTCTAATTCTCTCTCTCACCCTCTCTCTTGCTTCTGCCGCCTGTCTGTGAGGGCCTCCTCCTCCCTCCCTCCTCAGTCCCTTCATCCCGTCCCGGTTCCCACTCCAATCCCTTATGATTCCGTCTCTCCCTTGAGTCTATACTCTATAGCTTAACCCGGACATTTACAGTTGAGCTTAATAATAAATCCCCACTCAATTCTCTTAGCTCTTATTCTAGAGAGACCTTGCGTGTGCAATGTGTTTCTTTCATTTTCACTGTTTATTTCTGTCATCTATTAGTTAATGATTTAGGTGATATGGAAATTTATTTGCAATGCGCGAGTGTCACCCTCCCAGCTGTAGAATTGATGCAGTGCAGTAGAGCCAACTTTAAAAGTACAATTGCACTTGACGGGCTCTTCCTTTTCCATCACTGCGCGTGCGTATATGGCTGTGCCTGACTGTACCTGTTTTGGAGGAGCATTTGGGATTGGACGGTGGTAACTTAAGCCTACTGCAGCCTAGGCAGCTTACAGGACCCTTCATTGATGCATTTCTTGCCTCATCATCCTGGCTGTGCATGTTCTTGCGACTTTTAGCCTGTCATCTTTCTATGTTTGAGCGTAGTAACTTCCTGGTTCCTCAATCTACTCTCGTCTGCAGATCTTGGCCTCCCTAATTTCAATATGATGTGAATTTTATTTAAGGTCTCGGGGGTCTATAGCTTGCATGGTGGCTTCATTTGTGTGCAGGTAGATTTTTAAAAATAGGTTTAAAAATCGCATTAATCTAGCCATAGCTTTTTTAGAATACAATGTTAAGTTAAGGACTAGTTTTAAGTCAAAATAATGTTTTATGTATAAATAACATACAGAATGTAGAGAGACCAGTTTTCTCTTGTTTAAGGTAGCGATTCATTTGACTTCTGAATCCAAGCTTAATAGTGCATTGAAAATGCTTCGGGGTTCAGCCTCGTGCAAACTTGCGCTATTTGGCCACTGAACTGGCCCTTTTATGAGGGATTCCCTGCTCTCTGGTGCTGCTGCTGCTGCGGCCGCGGCCTGAAAAGTCGAATAAGTGGTCCGTGCACGCACTCAAGTGTATCATATATTATATATATTGGCTTGGCATTGATTGAATTTCATCCATTTTTTATTCCGCATGTCCACCTATACACACGCAATGCATTGGCAGTTCCTGTTTGCCCACGATAAGCTTTAACTGAGCGCTCGAGAGGCCGCTACGGGGTCTATCTTCGCACTTTTTTGTTAGAAATTTTCACTTGTCAAGTGTGTTTCTGGATCTAGCTTTGCCCTCCAGTGCCGCTAAGCCTGGTCTTTTGTATTGGACCGCCCCAGAGTTTCTTCCTCTCTCTCTCTCTCCCTCTCACTCACGTGGTGTGTATATTTTCTATGCCAACACGCTTTCCCACCCTAACGCACGTACAATTGGTGTGCTTGTGTGAATACAGTATGTGTGTGTCCATCTGGAAATTGTCGCCCACTGAATGCATTTGTCATCGACTTGTGCCCCGGAGCGGGCCGCAACTGCATTAAATTTGGGGGGGGGATTTTTCTCAGAGGATTTCCCTATTCATGAGAGGAAACTCGTCTTCAAGCCTCTAATGGGCGGACGCGCTGTTTAATTCGCAAAGTTAAGCATGGGAGGAGTGAGGAATTTAAAAAATATGATAGTCAGAAGGTTGTCCTGCTCAATTTCCATATGTAATATTGATTATCGTGTTATTACAGCCGGGCGCATTGTGGTTTAGAGAGTGGGGCAGAAATGCTTTGTGAGGCGTATAAAGGCTCTGGATTTGAAATGGCGTGCTACTTTCTTTTAGTTTCCTCTGTCGATTGCTACAGTGTACTGTTTATAGACGAAGGCATTTTGACTTGGCCTTTGCGTCAACTTTCACCCTTTCACTCACTGCTCTAAGGCGCTTTCGTGTTTTTTTCTCGTAAACCTACCTCATCGGCCTACCGTTGTCCTTAGCAATGTCGCGAAAGCATAGAAGGTGGAAGTAACACTTACTTGCGGCCTGTAATTATTTGATGGATGCACCAGTTTAGATTGAACACATTCTTATTCTTTCCTTTATCCATCCGTTTTTCTTTTCCTTTCCCTGTACAAAGGAAAAGTACAGCTGGGCAGAGATAATTAAAGCGCAATGAAGGACAGACGAAGATAGAGAGGCCGACGTGTTAAGATGCCTGATCTAGTTTAAGCAAAAGTACACAAACATAGCTGCCGTCTGATGCTCTAGTTTGTTGCATAAATAAGTGAAGCCTGAATATGGCCACAATCTAGCCGTATGTTTTTTCCAGTGGATTATTGTTTAATGGGCCACTGATGCTCTGTGGGGCTGCAGGGGGGGTTTACTTAAAACCAGTAGCGCACTGAGCTTATTGACGGATGGCATGCCACGGGGCTTCAATCTCTTTCCCACTACCACAGAGCACTGTGTCAATTTACGGCTCAAGAAATTCCCATAGACTACTGACTGGCTTACTTAACTATTGAGTTCCAACTGTCCTAAAATTTGTGCTTGACTGATACTACAGTCTATTTTAAAACTGTCTATGGTAAAACAGTCCAGAATCATGCAGTAAATTTTTCCTGATTCCACAAACTTTTCGAACTTTACTGTATAATTAATTCAACTTACACAAGACTCAAAATGGCTAACAACATTGACGAGGCTGCAATTGCAATTATGGAAGGTTCCCCTGTTTTCACCAGCGATGGCAGCGACAGCGAATGTCGATGGAGAGTTGCTGGACGAGGAAGATGGTGAGAGTAATGCGGAAGTAGCTGAGCATGGAGTCGAGTTCGCTAACGAGAATGAATGGACAGCTGCTCAAGATGGTGAGGATTTGCGTCTCAGCGATCTGCCCGAATTCCTTGCTGTGCCTGGCCTGAACCCAGACATCCAAGCACAAGCTCCTGAAGGTAAAATGGCCCAGGTGCAATTCTATCTGCAGCACTTTCTCACCGCTGATCTGGTGTCTGCCATTTGCATCTGGACCAACGCCCGAGCTGACATGGAGCTTCAACATTTGATAGCTGAAGATCAGGATGGAGCTTTTCCCAATTTGCTATCAACTTGGAGACCGTGTACCGACAATGAGGTGAAGAAGTCTCTAGTAATCGTTCTGTACATGGGTCTTGTGAAGAAGCCCGAAATGCACATGTACTGGTCCATGGGAGACTTCTACGGCGGCGTATACTTCCAGAAAGAACATTGCCTTGGAAGGGATCGGTTTGTGCAGATTTATCATTCCTTCGATTTTACGACTGCACCACCGTCAACCACCAGGACTCTTTGAAAAAGATTCAACCTTTTCTTAACATTGCCCGCCCAATGTTAGCCCAAGTCAAGAGGTGTCTGTCGATGAAGAACTGGTCATGTACAAGGGCAGGCTCATTTTTCGGCAGTTCATGCCCAACAAGCGTGCCAGATTCGGCATCAAGGTCTACTGCTTGACGGAAGCTTCGACAGGTTTTCTGTGGAACTTTCGTGTACATGCTGCTAAGCAGGATAACGACAAGTTTGGAGATGGATTAAACTGCGGGAATTTGTCGATGAGCGAGAAGATCGTCGTTGAATTGAGTAAAAATTTGCTGGACCTGGGGCACAAGGTCTTCTGTGACAGCTGGTTCACATCGCTCCGTCTGGCGCAGTTTCTGCTGGAACGCAGTAGTTTACTGACTGGGACGGTGAGCCCCAATCGAGGTGTGCCGAATGAGCTGAAAGTGCTGCCCCTGCAACCCGTCAGTCACTCCCAGATGCGCCGCGGCGATGTTCTCGCAGTCAAGCTGGTAGACAGGAAGGCAAGCGGTCGCAAAACTGTGTACTTGTTGGACACGCACGGTGTTGCTGAAAGCACGGAAGTGAGGCGAGTGATCCGAGGCGGAGCGGAGGAGTCAGTTTTAAAACCGAATTCGGTGCTGCAGTACAATAAGTACATGGGAGGCGTTGATCCCCTTGATGCAGCACTGCAGCGCCTTACAGTGCGGGGAGAAGAACATACAGATGGCACCAGAAGCTCGGGTTCCACATTTTGCTGCAGTTGGTCCACAATGCCTGGATCTGCAACTGCCAAGGAGGAAGGAAAATCAAATTCGTTGAATTTTTGGAAGCTGCGATCCGCACTCTCATGGAGCAGACAGGCCAGGGCAAACGTCTGAATACATCGAAGCGCAGGGCCGTCTCACAGCATGCGCCATCGAAGCTGCCGCCGACAGATGCCAATGCGAGGCCGACAAAGCGATGCAGAGTCTGCTACAGCAATGGTGTGGCCAAAAGAACGGTGTTCGTATGCGCTGGTTGCCCAGGAGAGCCCGGGCTGTGTGCTGTCCCATGCTTTCAGAATTGGCACACTGCAGCAGCACAGTAGTTGCACTGGTGGTACGGTGCAAAACTTAATTACGTTCAGAATACGAAATTCAAAACGCTCCTCCTAAATGCCTCATCGAGTTTTTAAATATTGTTTACCTAATTGTTTTTTGTTCTTTTGTTGTCCGCTTTTAAAGTTTTTGTTATCTATCCTGTACTTGCAGTCAAATATAGTTAAAAAATTGCGAAAAAATAACATGGTACGCACAGCGTGCCATCCGTGACTTATGGGGATGTCGAGAAAGTCATTTATGCTAAACCATCTAGGCCATAGACACGTATTCTCAGTGTATGGTTAAATGAGACCCATGGCACGCCTGGCGTACCATCAGTGTGGGGGGGGGGGTTAAACGACTTAATAGAATTTAAAATTTACGCATTTAAAGCGGGCGCTCTGAGTAATAATTGCGATTATTATTTGCTTAGAAAATTTATCCGAAAGTCCGAAGGCCGATTTTGCCGGAAGTCAAAGCCGAATTCGAACCGTTGATGATTAAGTGCGGCGTCTTTCTCACTGCGCAGGAGATGAAAAAGGAGAGGGGCGACTTCTGAAGAGACAGCAGTGCTAGCTGACTAGTGTTTTAGCACAAATTGTGTGTATGCGCTATACAAGGCAGCCGGGCTAGTCGCTATAAATAGTGGCACAAGTAGCGGCGCTTGTGATAAATAAATGTATTTCTATTGCTATTCCGCATTTAGCTGCATGTTAGTCTAGTTTATATCTGCGTTGGAGCTACTATTCTACATGGTAGCAAGCATAGGAGCTTCCATAGCGGTCGCGTGATCTAACGGATTCGACAAAAATGGTACTTCTGCCTAGCGATGTACTTTTAATTCAATATGTTCTTAATTGATTTAAGCATACTTCAACACTGTTGTCTGAAATTTCAATGCATGGGTCTTGTGAATATTAGTACGTGGATAGTAATTGTTAGGAAATTCGTTGATCGAGCTGCATTTACTCTCCTATTTGCAACCCAGGCAACCGCTTGTTCGTTACTGCGAGTCGCGTAGTCCTGCCGTTATGCGCACTATTATGCTAGCTGGTTTCGGGTTTCTACCAATTCGCAATGCTATTACGAGCTTGTAGTTTGACTCCGTAGAATTTGCCAGTGCATGAATACTGCTGAGCATTCGCAACGCAATAGCGCAGTTTTGGTTTGGCAGCAATTTTCTATTTGTTTCCGTGCGTTTTCTCTCCATCTGGCATCAGCGCGCTTCCTCTAGTGACATTTTAGTTCCAGCGAACTTTCTCTGTCCTCCCGTCCTCGTGGGATTCCTCAAAACTACACGTGATTGGTTTCTGTTGTGTAAAGTAGGCTTAAGCTGCAGTGGTATTGGTTTTTTGTTTATGCAAGAAAATTGTTTAACTCTCCTAGCCGTATGGGTGACAGTCTATTTTCTTTAAACAAATTTTGCTGCTGACATTTAGCCGCTTGCCTCTTTTAATTTTTGCCTGACACGTAGGTACGCCCGTGTCTCGTTCGAGTAGTAGTTTACAGTTGTGGATTCTGATATAGCAAATCGGTGTCAAGTCTTTCTTTTGAATCTTATTTGTGATTTCGAGACTAGAAGGTTCCGAAGCGTTTTGCAAGATAGCAGCTTTGCTTCCTTTGCGCTCATCGTGGGTCCCAAGATATCCAATTTGTTCTGTATCGGTTGTCAAGAAGGAACCTCGCATTTTGTCTTGAGTCCCGAGATAGAATAGTGTCCGGAGAGAGTCAGCAGAGCTCAGCTCAATCTAGCCGGAGCTTCCACACTCCGAAATTATTGTTGCTACGTGTGCGACCAGAATTAAGCTATACACTGAGAGCGTAGTTGACTTGTACTGTCCGCAAACTCTCCTTACTAAATCTGTTAGACGTTACCCGATAAGCAGGTGGTTTCGGAACCTCGCAATTGAATAGCCAGGGGAAGGAGGGCCAGTCGCCGTGTGCATTGCACGCTGCCAACTCGCCTTGCCTGAATTACCAATGCTCACTCTCGCAACCATTGCTTTTTAATTATTGTTTCGGGTGTTCAGTCGTCGACTGCATGGCTTAGCTAGCCAAATAGTGCATGCCAAAAGTCAAAAGCTCATTCACGCATGCCAATGGCAACAGAGGTAGAGTGAGGAAACAGACGCACTAAAGAGTTGGTTGCTGCGGTACTTTTTAAAAGTACACCAGTAGCTGTTAGTCATTATGTTCCGCGCCGTGTTGTGGAGAACTGAACTGTTTTAATCAGTCAGTTTTGGATAGCCTGCAGAGAACGGCCTTTAGAAGCGCTCCGGTAGCAGCAGGCAGACAGAGCTGATCGATCCATCAGCTGGTTGGGGGGGGGCAAGCCTCTGGGGCTGGATCTGTGCCGAGGGCTAGCAGGATCCGATGAAATTAATTGCCGCGTGCTGGCGGCTGCTGATTTCAGATTCTGTACGCATAGGCATAGAGCATAGTGCTCAGCTTACTGGCTGGCAGACTGCCACTGCGTGCGCCTTCGTAACGATTTTATAAATAAAATGAGATTTTGCACCATATGGTTTATATCGCGTATAATATGCAATCTATCCTCTGTTTTAAATGAACTATTAAGTTAGCAGTTTTTTGTACCGAATACTCAGTGGGAATCTTTCGTAGTGTCGTTCAATTAAATTAGTACGACGTAATTCTATTTGAATTTTTACTAGTTCAAAATTGAACTTGTCCCCGTTTAAAAATGAGTTGAAAGAATTGAGTTTGATAATTCACTAGAGAATTTGTTGAATGTGAGTCCGCTAGTCCTGCAGAAAGAATCCCCTAGTTGAGATATTTCAGTCCGCTATTCCTGCAGAAAGAATCCCATAGTTGGGATATTTGAGTCCGCTAGTCCCGCAGAAAGAATCCCATAGTTGGGATATTTGAGTCCGCTAGTCCCGCAGAAAGAATCCAATAGTTGGGATATTTGAGTCCGCTAGTCCCGCAGAAAGAATCCCATAGTTGGGATATTTGAGTCCGCTAGTCCCGCAGAAAGAATCCAATAGTTGGGATATTTGAGTCCGCTAGTCCCGCAGAAAGAATCCCATAGTTGGGATATTTGAGTCCGCTAGTCCCGCAGAAAGAATCCCATAGTTGGGATATTTGAGTCCGCTAGTCCCGCAGAAAGAATCCCATAGTTGGGATATTTGAGTCCGCTAGTCCCGCAGAAAGAATCCCATAGTTGGGATATTTGAGTCCGCTAGTCCCGCAGAAAGAATCCCATAGTTGGGATATTTGAGTCCTTTAGTCTCGTAGAAAAAATCCCATAGTTGAGAAATCTCAGTCTGCTAGTCCCACCGAAAGCATTGAGTAGTTCTCCAGTTCGCTAGACGACAAATAAATATTCTCTAATTTTACAGCTACGTGCCACAAATTTGGTACAAGCGCTCGCCCACGTGACTTGGCTAAGACCCCATGTCTCAACTGTTTAGCAAAGCAATTCGTTCGCCTTAGCTTAATTGCATTACCCTTGTGGCAGGCTTTCGGGAAAAAAATGAGCATTTTAATATTGCCGACTTCCTGACTGGGGTCCGGTCTAGGCTGCTAGGTGTCTGTGGGTAATGATGTATGATCCAGGGGTTCTCCAGGGTGTCTCGTTCTGTCGCTGTTCCTTTCTCATTAACTTCGTATTCTAACTGGCTTGCGAGCAATTAGTTTGCATATTAATTTGCTAAACTTTATTAATTAGATGAGTGGGCCAAATCAAGCCTTGCCAGCACTTTAACAGTCGGCTTGACATTGCTGGTTTTAAAGTGAATATTTTTTTCAAACAGTTTGATTTTATGACTTCAAGAGACGTAGAAATGTAGAATATAATATTCATTCAATTTAGCCTACTGACAGTAGCTTACTAGCGAATATAGCAGCCCAAATTTGTACAGTTGCAGTCTTCATGTAAGATGGCGCACGGCGCTGATAGCCCACCGTCGAGGCCGCTCGGCCTGACCTCTGCGTCGTCTACGTCGGCTGCGTTGCCGTCGCCGCAGCCGCCTTATTTGGCGTCGACGCCTCCGCTGCTGCTAGCGCCGGCCGCATCGGCTGACAGCAACGGCTGGTGCCGCTCGGCCACGGAGCCGCCGTGCAACACGCCGGCTGTGACGCCAACCTCGGCGATTGTTCGGCTGCCGCCGCCACCGCCTCCACCTGCGCCGCCGCCGCCGCCCCTGCCGCCGCCTGGCAGGAGTGCGCTGCGCTCAAGCATTGGCGGCGGCCCTCGGGTGCTGCGCAAACGGGTGACAATCAGGGAAACTCTGTTAGATGATTCCGCTAGCGGGTCTAACAGCGGCTCCTACTCAGCTTGTCGGCTTGTTGAGTGAGTTTACCTCATAGTACATAATATTCGTATTCCCCAAACTTAATGGTCCCGAAACTCAAGCAGCAAGCTTCCTAATCCCCTGCTTCATAATCCCCTGCTTCATAATCCCCTGCTTCATGATCCCCTGCTTCATAATCCCCTGCTTCATAATCCCCTGCTTCATAATAAACTACTTCATAATCCCTTGCTTCATGATCCCCTAATTCATAATCCCTTGCTTCATGATCCCCTAATTCATAATCCCCTGCTTCATAATCCCTTGCTTCATGATCCCCTAATTCATAATCCCTTGCTTCATGATCCCCTAATTCATAATCCCCTGCTTCATAATCCCCTGCTTCATAATAAACTACTTCATAATCCCCTACTTCATAATCCCCTACTTCATAATCCCTTGCTTCATGATAAACTACTTCATAATCCCCTACTTCATAATCCCCTGCTTCATAGTCCCCGACTTCATAATCCCCTACTTCATAATCCCCTACTTCATAATCCCCTGCTTCATGATAAACTACTTCATAATCCCCTACTTCATAATCCCCTGCTTCATAGTCCCCGACTTCATAATCCCCTACTTCATAATCCCCTACTTCATAATCCCCTACTTCATAATCCCCTACTTCATAATCCCCTAATTCATAATCCCCTGCTTCATAATAAACTACTTCATAATCCCCTACTTCATAATCCCTTGCTTCATGATCTCCTACTTCATAATCCTCTACTTCATAATCCCCTGCTTCATAATAAACTACTTCATAATCCCCTACTTCATAATCCCCTGCTTCATAGTCCCCGACTTCATAATCCCCTACTTCATAATCCCCTACTTCATAATCCCCTACTTCATAATCCCCTAATTCATAATCCCCTGCTTCATAATAAACTACTTCATAACCCCCTGCTTCTATCTCTCCTCATGATTCCCTTCTCCATAATCTCCTAATTCTATGACCCCCTAACTTCATAATCCGAACACTTTGTAGTCAGCAAAGTTAATCAACCATAACCTTTATATTATCCAATCTGTTTAATTGGTTTTCAGATCTAGCTCCCAGCTAGTGAAAGTATTGGCCCCTTATATATCGAGCAATAAAGAATTGTATTTATTAATATATTCCTTCCAGATTAAAGCTATACTTACCGCTGCTAGTAGTATATATCGGTCAAAGTATCCCTATTCACACCTCCGGCCTACCTTTGCCCATTGCACTCAGCGAACTTGACTGGACTGCGGGAGTGGCGAGAGCAGTTGACCCCAATCCGCCCCCTACTCCCCTGCCTCTGTGCCCGGCGCTTTGCTTTAGGTTATAAAAATACCTGCGGCTGTCCAAGCCATTAACTGGCCTAATTTTGCCACTAAACAAATAAACACAGATTTAAAGAGATTCACTTAGCGTTAAACAATAAATTGTCAAGGGACTGCATTGGCAAATATTTTCGTTTCCACTTGGTAAGACGTGCATGTAGTATTAGTTATTTGTTAGTTAATTGAACAGTTAGTTAATATATTAGTTAGGTAACTAGCTAGTTAGTTAGTTAATTGGTTAGTTAATAAGTTAGTAAGTTAGTTAGTTAGTTATTTATTTAGTTAGTTAGTCAGTTAGTTAGCTAGTTAGTTAGTTAGTTAGTTAATTAGTTAATTGGTTAGTTAGTTAGTCAGTCAGTTAGTTAGTCACTTAGTTAGTTAGTTAGTTAATTAGTTAATTGGTTAGTTAATAAGTTAATTAGTTAATTGGTTAGTTAGTTAGTTAATTGGTTAGTTAGTTAGTTAGTTAGTCAGTTAGTTAGTTAGTTAGTTAGTTAGTTAGTTAGTTAATTGGTTAGTTAATAAGTTAGTTAGTTAGTGGGTTTGTCAGTCGTCAAGCCCATTCCGCTGACTCCTGAAGACACGCACAGATATGTACGCAGGCACGCGCTCACACAGGGTGTACAGCGGCCGTGACTTTCTGGCATGTACACTCTCTGCGCCTTGGGGGTAGGCCGCAAAGTTATTGAGCTATTGGAGAGTGTTTCGCCTTTGCAGCTCTAAACTTTTAAATTGGGAAATTTCTAATTTCCGTCCCGCTCCCCTCATCTCCTTGGCAGAATCCGCAGGCTGTCGCTGACGGAGCCGCAGCCAGCGCATCGAATGGCGCCGCCTGGCAGCTCTGGCGCCGACGCCGCCGACTCCGCTGCCAGTTCGTCTTCGAAGGAGGCGCCGCCGCGGCTGATGGTCGACAGCAAAGACGACAACGACGGCGACCCGACGACGTCTACAGCAGTTCCCACCACCGGAGTTGTCGTTGTTGTGGCGCCGCAGGCGGACGAGTCCTGCCCTGAGTTGCCGGCCGCTCCCTCCGTATCGCCTGCCGGGGTTGCCGAGCCGCCAGTTCTGGTTGTCAATGGCGACATCAGCTTGGCAACAACTGCCATGCCGACGCTGCCGCCGCCGGCTGCTGCTGCTGCTGCGGCGATTCGCACCTTCGCCTCGGCTTCAACATCGCCTTCGCCGTCGTCGCCTGCTGTATCGGCTACGACAATCTCTGTCGGTTCCATCGTCGGCGCTGTTGTTGCTTCTTCGTCAGAGGAGGCGTCGTCAACTGCGGCTGCTCAGTCGCAGGTGCAGCAGCAGCCACAGCAGCAGCAACAGCCGCCATCTCCTCACGTCAAGCTGTCCCGTCAATCGTCTACTAATTCTTCCCAGCAGCAGCAGTCGCATCACAGCAGGTCGCGCGAGGAGAAACAGAAAGAGAGGCAGCGCCGGCGCGAGGCGCAGATGTGGCGCCGGCACCAGATGGAGCTGCAGCTGAAGCAGCGGGGCATCGCGGTCAGTCCGTGTGGCCGGTGGATTAAGCATAATTTAAAGTGCGGCGAAGGCGCCTACAAACGAGTGTACAGGGGCTACGATCGGGAGCAGGGCCGGCCCATAGCCTGGTGCGAGCTCAAGTACCAGGTTGGGAAGGACAAACCGGCCGAGAGGGATCAGGTTCGCAAAGAGGTGAGATCCTATCTTTTTTGTGAGACTCTACAATTTTTACAAATAATCCTTCACAATCCCTTTCCTAAAGATCTTAATCCTTAAAATATCAATCCCTAGAATCCCAATCACTAAAATACCATTCCTACTCGTAGAATCCCAATCGCTAAAATCCGAATCCCTAAAATTCGAATCCCTAGAATCCCAATCCCTAAAATCCGAATCCCTAAAATTCGAATCCCTAGAATCCCAATCCCTAAAATCACAATCCCTTAAATCCCAATCCCTAAAGTCCTAATCCCTAAAATCACAATCCCTAGAATCCCAATCCCTAAAATCACAATCCCTTAAATCCCAATCCCTAAAATCCCAATCCCTAAAATCACAATCTCTAGAATCCCAATCCCTAAAATCACAATCCCTTAAATCCCAATCCCTAAAATCACAATCTCTAGAATCCCAATCTTCAAAATCACAATCCTTAAAATTGCTAACCTTAAACCCGCTAACTCGCAGGTTGAGATGATGATCAAGTGCGAGCACCCCAACATAGTCCGCTATTATGACTTGCTCGACTGCTATTTTGAACTAGACGAGAACGGCGAGAGAGGCGAGAAAGTGAAAGCCACCGTGATTGTCACCGAGTTCATGAGCGAGGGCACGCTCAAGGAGAAGATGAAGACTTTCTATAATGAGCAGACCAGAGAGGCTGTGGTTGAGTTCAGCGTGTTTCAGTCCTGGATGCAGCAGATTCTCGAGGGACTGAGGCACATGCATCACAAGTGAGTTTGGTTTAGATGCTTTTGTTGGACTTTAAATTTAACCTTCATCATCACCAAACACCAGACAAACCTTCAAAAACTGAATCTTCATCAAACTGAATCTTCACCAACTCAAATCTTTAACTTGAATCTTCACCAGCCCGAATCTTCACCAACCCGAATCTTCACCAGCCCGAATCTTCACCAACCCGAATCTTCACCAACCCGAATCTTC
This sequence comes from Macrostomum lignano, assembly GCA_002269645.1. NCBI lineage: Eukaryota > Metazoa > Platyhelminthes > Macrostomidae > Macrostomum > Macrostomum lignano. The sequence goes on along the minus strand of NIVC01001393.1, from coordinate 81,385 downwards.
ACCAACCCGACTCTTTACCAACCCGAATCTTCACCAACCCGAATCTTCACCAAACTGAATATTTACTAACCCGAATCTTCACCAAACTGAATATTTACCAACCCGAATCTTCACCAACCTGAATATTTACCAACCCGAATCTTCACCAACCTGATTATTTACCAACCTGAATCTTCACCAACCCGAATCTTTACCAACCCGAATCTCTCACCAACCCGAATCTCTCACCAACCCAAATCTTCAACCTGAATCTGCAACCCAAATTTTCACCAACCCGAATCCGAATTTTCACTAAAAATACTTACTAACTCGAATCTTCACGGAACCAAAGCTTTAAAATCTTCACAATTGTGAATCTGTACAAGCCATGGTGACCAAAACCCGAATATTCACATTCACATTCACACGCTGGCTAATAATCCAGCCTAAGTTGAAACTGTATTTGCAAAATTTCTGCTTCAATATTTCATGGTGATAAGGCTACTTTTGAACACCCCGCTTACTTGCTTTGCCCTTATTTGTCTGTGTATTATCGACAATTTGGCAACTGAATTGTGTGAAATATTGTAACAAATTATGAAAATTTAATTCAAAAGTCCAAATTTCAGTATGCCAAAATTAAAAGTTGGTGTGTCATGACACACGTTATGAAACATAAACCTGGGCTGTTGTACATGTCCCTGTACTCTGCACCCTGGGCTGGGGGGGGGGGCTTGGCGACAATTCTTTAGCTGTATAATTGATAAGAATTTCTTTTAGCTAGACTGCGCACTTGCAGTCTTCTCAGTCTTAGGCATTGAGAAGATAAACTAAGTCGCGTGACTACAGCCGAGAAATTGTGAGAGCGCCTTGTCTTTTTTACAACTGTGCACTATTAGGCCATTTTGTTAGTTTCAAAGCGTTGCTTTGACCCTGCTATTGCGCATTTATTTGTCTTCTTGACTAGTTGGTTGGGCTCATTGCTCATGGCTTCACTAGCTCATTAATAATGCTACACTTCATGGAATTTTTGAGCTCCTAGAACTGAACATGCTTTATTTGATTTCATTTGCATTATTTTGCAAAATAATACTGCATTTCTATTATACAAAAATCACCAGTATTTGCGCAAGTAAAATAAAAAATAAGTTTTTGTTTAATCCGTAGCAACGAGTCTTCATGAGTATTTCTAAATGAGTCTTTGTTCCATCATGTTTCTAAATGAGTATTGTTTCCTCGTGTTTCTAAATGAGTCTTTGTTCCATCATGTTTCTAAATGAGTATTGTTTCCTCGTGTTTCTAAATGAGTCTTTGTTCCATCATGTTTCTAAATGAGTCATTGTTTCCTCGTGTTTCTAAATGAGTCTTTGTTCCATCATGTTTCTAAATGAGTCATTGTTTCATCGTGTTTCTAAATGAGTCTTTGTTTCATCGTGTTTCTAAATGAGTCTTTCATCGTGTTTCTAAATAAGTCTTTGTTTCATTATGTTTATAAATGAATCTTTGTTTCCTCGTGTTTCTAAATAAGTCTTTCATCATGTTTCTAAATAAGTCTTTGTTTCATCATGTTTCTAAATGAATCTTTGTTTCCTCGTGTTTCTAAATGAGTCTTTCATCGTGTTTATAAATAAGTCTTTGTTCCATCATGTTTCTAAATGAGTCATTGTTTCATCGTGTTTCTAAATAAGTCTCATCGTGTTTCTAAATGGATCTTTGTTTCATCATGTTTCTAAATGAATCTTTGTTTCCTCGTGTTTCTAAATGGATCTTTGTTTCATAATGTTTCTAAATAGGTCTTTGTTTCATCGTGCTCCTAAATAAGTCAGTTTCATCATGTTTCTCAATAAGTTTTTGTTTAATACTTCAGAATCAGTCTTCGTCTCATCCCGGAGAAAGAGTCTTTATTATTTGAACATGAATTAACAAAACGAATGTTGGGTTTTCCAATATAGGACTGGTCTTTGTTTAAATAGTTTCACGTAAATATTTTTATATCTTTTAATGAGTTGTAACTATTTTGCCGATTTCCTTTAATCGCAGAATGAACCCGCCAGTGATCCACCGCGACCTCAAGCCGGAGAACGTGTTCATAGCCGATGGCGAGAATCCTGACGAATATTATAACATCAAAATTGGCGACTTCGGCCTGGCCACTGCCAAGACTCAGAGCCGCAAGACCATGCTGGGCACTCTGGGCTACATGGCTCCGGAGATGCTGCAGGAGCGATACGACGAGAAAGTCGACATATTCGCCTTTGGCCTGCTCATGGTGGAGCTGGTCACCAACTGTGTGCCGTATCAGGAGTGCCAGAACTTTATGGATGTCTGGCAAAGGATTGCTAGCACCACTCCGCCTCAGGTGCTGAACAGGTGAGAATTGATTGGCAACTAGTTTGCATCTAGTCATCATCTAGTTTGCATCTAGTCGGTATCTAGTTTGCATCTAGTCAGTATCTAGTTTGCATCTAGTCAGTATCTAGTTTGCATCTAGTCATCATCTAGTCATCATCTAGTCAGTATCTAGTTTGCATCTAGTCATCATCTAGTCAGTATCTAGTTTGCATCTAGTCAGTATCTAGTTTGCATCTAGTCAGTATCTAGTTTGCATCTAGTCAGTATCTAGTTTGCATCTAGTCAGTATCTAGTTTGCATCTAGTCATCATCTAGTTTGCATCTAGTCAGTATCTAGTTTGCATCTAGTCATCATCTAGTCATCATCTAGTTTGCATCTAGTCAGTATCTAGTTTGCATCTAGTCAGTATCTAGTTTGCATCTAGTCAGTATCTAGTTTGCATCTAGTCAGTATCTAGTTTGCATCTAGTCATCATCTAGTTTGCATCTAGTCAGTATCTAGTTTGCATCTAGTCATCATCTAGTCATCATCTAGTTTGCATCTAGTCAGTATCTAGTTTGCATCTAGTCATCATCTAGATCTAGTTTGCATCTAGTCATCATCTAGATCTAGTTTGCATCTAGTCATCATCTAGATCTAGTTTGCATCTAGTCATCATCTAGATCTAGTTTGCATCTAGTCATCATCTAGTTGACAACTAGTTGACAGCTGAATGTCTAGGTGACAACTAGTCTCGTGATCTATTCAACATCTATTATCCATAGGCATTCGATCCCACCCGCCTTCTCTGCAAATCAGGCTGGAGAATCCGGAAATCCGGGACATATTTTTCACGTGCACGCATCCGCTGCCGGATTTCCGGCCCACCTCCGAGGAGCTGCTCTCGTTGCAAATCTTCAATCTGAAGCCGATCCCAGTTCAGGTGCAGTTGGTCCGCCTGTCCCAGACAGTCCGCTGGCAGGACGAGGATACCGTGTCGCCGACTCAACCGACGGTAGCCGCCGCCCAGCAACAAATATCTGGCACTTCTTCGACGGCCAGGCATCGGGCCTTGTCGGCTGACGTCGAGTACGTCGGCGATCCCGGTCGTTACTATCACGTGGCCGACTTTCGTCTGGTGGTGAACGATCGAGCGCTGCAGCAGCAGATGCGAATCCTGCCCGGTGTCGGATTCGAATTCCAGCTCGACTGCTTCATCGATGAGGATTTGGAGAATGTCGTTAATTCGTTTGCCGATTTGGCCGAGTCGGACGCGCCGGGGCTCAGCGCCGATCAGCTGCGTCGGCTGCGACAGAAGGTGGTGAACAGCGTCAGAAACCAACTGCTGTACTACCGGAAGAAGGTGCGATATTCTTGGGATAATATAGCTCATGTGGATTATGGATAGAATGGACTGCTAATCTAGCTCATGTGGATTATGGATAGAATGGACTGCTAATCTAGCCCATGTGGATTAGGGATAGAATGGATTGCTAATCTAGCCCATGTGGATTAGGGATAGAATGGACTGCTAATCTAGCCCATGTGGATTAGGGATAGAATGGACTGCTAATCTAGCCCATGTGGGTTATGGATAGAATGGATTGCTAATCTAGCTCATGTGGATTATGGATAGAATGGATTGCTAATCTAGCTCATGTGGGTTATGGATAGAATGGATTGCTAATCTAGCCCATGTGGATTAGGGATAGAATGGATTGCTAATCTAGCCCATGTGGATTAGGGATAGAATGGATTGCTAATCTAGCCCATGTGGATTATGGATAGAATGGATTGCTAATCTAGCTCATGTGGATTATGGATAGAATGGATTGCTAATCTAGCCCATGTGGATTAGGGATAGAATGGATTGCTAATCTAGCCCATGTGGATTAGGGATAGAATGGATTGCTAATCTATCCCAATCCAATAACTGCAAGACATTCAAGCCCCATCTGAAACAATATCGCTCAGGTGCTAGCGGGCATCTGGAACTACTTCATGGACCTGATCCGCGACTCGGAGCCCGAGAAGGACAGCGAGCTGGACACCTGCATCGTTCGGCTCGGCCTGCAGGCGCGCCGATGGGCCGAAGCGAAACGGCGCGTCATCAAGGAGCGAGACGACTACAACGGGCGCTGGGAGGAGGAGGCGGGCGGCGGCGGCAGCGGCGGCCAAGGCCAGGCCTCGCCTGTCACGGCTCCTTCGTCCGCGGCCGTCTCCAGGCAGGTCAGCCAGGTCGACTCGCAGCCGCAGCAGCAACAGCAACTGGCCGACTGTCTGTGCGAGCAGCCGCTGAACGAATCGCCAAAGGCGCCCGCTGATCAAAACTTTGGCTACTTTGGCGTGCCGGGCAGTCCGGGCTACCAGCCGCAGGTAGAAAGCTTGCCAGCCGCCATGTCTGCGTCCATGTCGGCCATTATGAACGGGCAGCACCATGGCAACGGGCTTCAGTACGACTTTTTAGCGTCTAATTCTTGTGAGTGTTGGATTTCATATTTATTCAAAATCATTGTATGTGACTGAGCTCCCATTGAACCCATTTTATCCTGGTTTGGTATTTAAGGGGCTCTTAGCTCCCATTGATCCCCATTTTATCCCAATGTGGGATTTCAATAACTCTTAGCTCCCATTGATCCCCATTTTATCCTATTGTGGGGTTTAGTTGACTCTTAGCTCCCATTGATCCCCATTTTATCCCGGTGTGGGATTTCTATGACTCTTAGCTCCCATTGATCCCCATTTTATCCCAATGTGGGATTTCAATGACTCTTAGCTCTCATTGATCCCCATTTTATCCTATTGTGGGATTTCAATGACTCTTAGCTCCCATTGATCCCCATTTTATCCTATTGTGGGATTTCAATGACTCTTGGCTCCCATTGATCCCCATTTTATCCCAATGTGGGATTTCAATGACTCTTAGCTCCCATTGATCCCCATTTTATCCCGGTGTGGGATCTGAGTGCCTATAAGAGCAACTTATTTGAACGATCCCACATTCGGATTAATTTCAGTCATCTCAAGTTCCTCTGTGAACGCCACCGTGACCGCCACCGTGACGTCATCGCTGGTGGCGCCGGTCTCTGCTGACCTGCCATCCTCGCCGCTGTTGCTGTCTCTGGACGCCGGCGAAGCGGCTCTGTCGGCGCCGGTCTCGCCTGCGGTCCGCTGTCGGAAGGAAAGCAGCGGCGCCAATCAGCAGCAGCAGCAGCGGCGCCGAGCAGAGTCGCCGGCGCCTCCGACCACGCCTACAGCCGCTCACCCGCTCAGCCAGCAGCGGCTCATGCAGCACTGGACAACGATGAGCTCCGGCTCCGCTCAGCTGCTCTTGCCGGGCCTGCCACCGCAGCCTCTGCCAGGACTTGAGGCCGGGCGTTGCCTTCTGCTCTGCCCGAGTGCGTCTGGAACGCAGGCGCCGGCCACCACCGTCACCTGCTTGGCCTTCGATGGCGGGCCGCAGATGCGTCTGGAAGACGTGCTAGCCGTGCTGTCCGCCGTGCAGGCGTCGGCATCGGCTGCGACTGCGACGAACGGTGCCGACTGCGGCGACGTTCAACGGGTGGAGACTGACCAGGGTGCACCTGGCACTCCCACTGGCCTGGGTGAGCGCCCGTCCGTGTTTGGGGAGGGTGGTGAGAGCATTGGTCATGGGATGTCTAGGGAGCATTGGTCATGGGTGTGTAGGGAGCATTGGTCATGGGTGTGTAGGGAGCATTGGTCATGGGTGTGTAGGGAGCATTGGTCATGGGTGTGTAGGGAGCATTGGTCATGGGGTGTCTAGGGAGCATTGGTCATGGGTGTGTAGGGAGTATTGATCATGGAGTGTATATTGCTCAACGGGATTTAGATAAATCTGAAATCTGAGCGCAGCTCGTATTTCTATGAAACTATTTGCATTTCAGACGAATGGTTATCAGTTAATACAAGTGAATCCCAGCAACCTTTGTTGCCAGATCGTCTAGTGCTGAACCCGCCCAGTCACTCGCCAATGGGTATATCTCAAATTTTATATAGAGATTCTTGCCCTCTGTTTCATAGCAGGCATGCCAGTTTGTTAATATTTTGCTTTTGTAGTGTAGTTTAGTTTCATGCCCATGCCATCAATAACTGGTGCAATCATACTACCGATTTATTTCGTTCCTAATGTCTTAGCAGCATTGCAACAGGGATTTCCCTTGGATACTGATATCACTTAGCAGCAGGGATTTCCCTTGGATACTGATATCACTTAGCAGCAGGGATTTACCTCGGATACTACTCTCTCAGCAACAGGGATTTCCCTTGGATACTGACATCACTTAGCAGCAGGGATTTCCCTTGGATACTAATATCACTTAGCAACAGGGATTTCCCTTGGATACTAATATCACTTAGCAACAGGGATTTCCCTTGGATACTAATATCACTTAGCAACAGGGATTTCCCTTGGGTGCTACTATCTCTTAGCAAATAGGATTTCCCTTGGATAATAATATCAATTCGCAACAGGGATTTCCCTTGGATGCTACTATCTCTTAGCAACAAGGATTTCCCTTGGATACTAATATCACTTAGCAAGAGAGAATTGCCTTGGATACTAATATTACTTAGCAACAGGGATTTCCCTCGAATACTAATAACATTTAGCAACAGGGATTTAGCTTTCCTTAGATACCAGTATCGCTTAGAGACAGAAAATTCCTTTGGATACTATTCTCTCTCTTAGCAACATAGATTTCCCTTGGATACTACTCTCTCTTAGCAACAGGAGTTTCCCTTGGATACTACTCTCTCTTAGCAACAGGAACTCACCTTGGATACTACTATCTCTTAGCAACAGGAACTCACCTTGGATACTACTCTCTCTTAGCAACAGGAACTCACCTTGGATACTACTATCTCTTAGCAACAGGAACTCACCTTGGATACTACTATCTCTTAGCAACAGGAACTCACCTTGGATACTACTCTCTCTTAGCAACAGGAACTCACCTTGGATACTACTCTCTCTTAGCAACAGGAACTCACCTTGGATACTACTATCTCTTAGCAACAGGGACTCACCTTGGATACTACTCTCTCTTAGCAACAGGAACTCACCTTGGATACTACTATCTCTTAGCAACAGGAACTCACCTTGGATACTACTATCTCTTAGCAACAGGAACTCACCTTGGATACTACTATCTCTTAGCAACAGGAACTCACCTTGGATACTACTATCTCTTAGCAACAGGAACTCACCTTGGATACTACTCTCTCTTAGCAACAGGAACTCACCTTGGATACTACTATCTCTTAGCAACAGGAACTCACCTTGGATACTACTATCTCTTAGCAACAGGAACTCACCTTGGATACTACTATCTCTTAGCAACAGGGACTCACCTTGGATACTACTATCTCTTAGCAACAGGAACTCACCTTGGATACTACTATCTCTTAGCAACAGGGACTTTTTATACTATTACAAACTGGGGTTTCCCTTGGATAGCAACAAACATATCTCTTGAATAGAATTCCTTTAGCGGCAGGGATTTCCTTAGATTCACCGTTGGTTGTCATTGTGAAACATTGGTCCCTAAAGTACAAAAACTTCTTAAAAGCCTCGGTATCCATGGTTACCAACAATCTAGAATGCTAGATTTGTGCGTGGTCTTTTATTGCTACGAGCTAATGACAGCAGCATGAACGTGTGATGACAGCAATGCACTCGAATGCACTTAATTGCCTACTTAGTAGTATATGATGCATTATACAGGCATTTATATTTTGCCTAGATTTATGGTATTTTGTGTATATCCCGTAGTAGATTTGCATGGTACACCGTTTTAGTAGTTTTAGTAAATTAATAAGCATAACTTTGCATGTCATAAGTAAGCATTGCCTTTAGTGTGTTTCTCATGCAGCCACTGTATCAGAGCGTATTAAAAGATACTTAAAATGAAGTGGTGCCCATTGGACACTATGAATACTGGCTAATTCTATGCTGACACCTGATTATTGAACAGTTTAAAGAGAATTGCTGTATGGTTGAGAATCACTCCCATGTATGTTTGAGAATCACTCCCGTGTATGGTTGAGAATCACTCCGGTGTATGGTTGAGAATCACTCCGGTGTATGGCTGAGAATCACTCCCGTGTATGTTTGAGAATCACTCCCGTGTATGGTTGAGAATCACTCCGGTGTATGGTTGAGAATCACTCCGGTGTATGGCTGAGAATCACTCTGGTGTATGGTTGAGAATCACTTTGGTGTATGGCTGAGAATCACTCCCATGTATGGTTGAGAATCACTCTGGTGTATGGCTGAGAATCACTCCCGTGTATGGTTGAGAATCACTCCCGTGTATGGTTGAGAATCACTCCCGTGTATGGTTGAGACTCACTCCCGTGTATGGTTGAGAATCACTCCCGTGTATGGTTGAGAATCACTCCCGTGTATGGTTGAGAATCACTCCGGTGTATGGTTGAGAATCACTCTGGTGTATGGCTGAGAATCACTCCCGTGTATGGTTGAGAATCACTCCCGTGTATGGTTGAGAATCACTCCCGTGTATGGTTGAGAATCACTCCCGTGTATGGTTGAGAATCACTCCCGTGTATGGTTGAGAATCACTCCCGTGTATGGTTGAGAATCACTCCCGTGTATGGTTGAGAATCACTCCCGTGTATGGTTGAGAATCACTCCCGTGTATGGTTGAGAATCACTCCCGTGTATGGTTGAGAATCACTCCCGTGTATGGTTGAGAATCACTCCCGTGTATGGTTGAGAATCACTCCGGTGTATGGTTGAGAATCACTCCCGTGTATGGTTGAGAATCACTCCCGTGGATGGTTGAGAATCACTCCCGTGGATGGTTGAGAATCACTCCCGTGGATGGTTGAAAATTGTTTTTATTTTCAGGTAGTTGGCATTTTGTAAATAATTTCATTTTGCTGTTATTCCCCGGAGTAATGGAATCACAGTCACAGTGTTTAAAAATATAACTTTTTCTTAGAAAGTCGCTACAGTTTCTAAGAAACCAGCTTTTTTCTGAAAAGGTGAAACATGGAGAAACTTTTGGTTTATTAGACTTAGACTTTGATTAGAATTTGAAACAAAAAATGCTACGGAAACAGTTTTTTCGATACATATCGGTAGGCTTGGTGTTTTTATTATTGTTTTTCCTTTCAACGCGTCGCTTGCAGGCGGAACTGGGGCAGCGGCCGTTCGACCGACGCGCCTGACGAGAGTTCCGCCGTCTACCGACTCTTGAAATGAAAAAAAATGCGTAGGATTAAGGGCCTGAGCACTGGCTGTTTTTTTGCTCTGATTTCATCTCGGAGACTTTTTTGGGTTTGCTCACGTTGCCTAGGTATTGTTACTCGGATTGGGGCAGTTGCTTTTTCAATTTTTCAGTCGCTGCTATAAAAAGCGTTTTTGTTGATTTATTTAAAGTATTGGCTAATTAAAAAGGCAATATTTTATTTGGCATGCTTAGCCTATTGTTAATAAGTTTATGTAAATTTAGCTACCCCATGTTTTGTGATTTTGTGATCTAAGAATCCGGATCCCAAACATGAGAATCCCAATCCCGAATCTGAGAATCCCAATCCCAAATCTGAGAATCCCAATCCCAAATCTGAGAATCCCAATCCCAAATCTGAGAATCCCAATCCCAAATCTGAGAATCCCAATCCCAAATCTGAGAATCCCAATCCCAAATCTGAGAATCCCAATCCCAAATCTGAGAATCCCAATCCCAAACATGAGAATCCCAATCCCGAATCTGAGAATCCCAATCCCGAGTCCCAGAATCCCAAACCCGAATCCGAGAATCCCAAACCCGAATCTGAGAATTCCAAACCCGAATCTGAGAATCCCAAACCCGAATCCGAGAATCCCAATCCCGAATCCGAGAATCCCAAACCCGAATCTGAGAATTCCAAACCCGAATCTGAGAATCCCAAACCCGAATCCGAGAATCCCAATCCCGAATCCCAGAATCCCAAACCCGAATCCGAGAATCCCAAACCCGAATCCGAGAATCCGGATCCGAAACATGAGAATCCCAATCCCGAATCTGAGAATCCCAATCCCGAATCCGAGAATCCCAAACCCGAATCTGAGAATCCCAAACCCGAATCCGAGAATCCCAAACCCGAATCCGATAATCCGGATCCGAAACATGAGAATCCCAATCCCGAATCTGAGAATCCGGATCCGAATCTGAGAATCCCAATGCCGAATCTGAGAATCCCAATCCCGAATCTGAGAATCCGGATCCGAATCTGAGAATCCCAATCCCGAATCTGAGAATCCCAATCCCGAATCTGAGAATCCCAAACCCGAATCCGAGAATCCCAAACCCGAATCCGAGAATCCGGATCCGAAACATGAGAATCCCAATCCCGAATCTGAGAATCCGGATCCGAATCTGAGAATCCGGATCCGAATCTGAGAATCCCAATGCCAAATCTGAGAATCCCAATCCCGAATCTGAGAATCCCAAACCCGAATCCGAGAATCCCAATCCCGAATCTGAGAATCCCAATCCCGAATCTGAGAATCCCAATCCCGAATCTGAGAATCCGGATCCGAATCTGAGAATCCCAATCCCGAATCCGAGAATCCCAATCCCGAATCTGAGAATCCCAAACCCGAATCTGAGAATCCCAATCCCGAATCCGAGAATCCCAAACCCGAATCCGAGAATCCCAATCCCCAATCCCAGAATCCCAAACCCGAATCCGAGAATCCCAATCCCCAATCCCAGAATCCCAAACCCGAATCCGAGAATCCCAATCCCCAATCCCAGAATCCCAATCCCTCAAGGGAGAGAGATTCTCAAGGAGTGTGGGGCCGAGAGGCAGATCCAGGGGTGCAAAAGTGATGAATCTTAAAGTGATGATTCTCCTTTATTTACCGCAGCCAACCACCTACTTAGCCAATGTCTACCTAATTCCGCTTATGTCGTTGTTGCTTCTTTGAAGAATTGTTTCGTTTCCAAAGCAGAATTTTCACAGAATCAACATAAGCTTCATCAGATGAAACCAAGCCTCACCCAATTGCTTATTATATATGTCCTTTATTTATTGTATTTTGGTGTACTTTTTCTGTTTTATCGGATTGCAGTTTATTCAGAAATCATGGCAGCGCTACTGTAAGTAGCAATTACAATACTCCGCCCCCGCATTGTACAGGCGCCAGACGGGGCTCCGGTTGCGCTACCCACGTCGGCCGGTTCACTGTGCTGCCTATTGCTGAGTCGGCGGACTCCGCCCAGCAGTCCTAGCCCAGCTGCCGGCACCGGTTCAACCCCCTCCATCCCGGTTTGGCCCGTCAATTCACCTCACTTTCTTTTCTCCGTAATTTGTGCGATGAACCAAAAATAACAACATAAAATTCCAGTTTGCATGTTCCAATCTGCCTACTGCTGTTGCACTGTCAGTAGTATGGCTAGCACGTTTTTATTAAATCGGGTTTTCTTTGGCTTACTCTGATTGCTGCTTTGGTTATTTTTTTAATTCCTTGTTTCCTATCATCTCCCTTGATGCTTTAAATACCTCCCATATTTCTTAATGATGCAACCTTTTTGTCGTGTAGATCTCCGAAACCAACCATTCCATTTTTGGTGACGATCGAAGCAATTTGTCTTCTCTAACTAATCTTGTAACTGTCATTAACAGTTGAAATCTATATCGGATCTTATCAGATAGAGCTGTTCCAATGTGTCTCAATGCATCCGCCTGCAGGCCAATGGGTCTGCTGCCGTATTGCTTTAAGATCCTCCAACCTCCAACTTATGTTCATATGTCACGTTGCTGTATGCATAGAAATTATCATTGTCGCCTTTTGTGTATGTGTGTGATTCATTGGTTTGCAATGCTAGATTTTTGTATTAAATTAATTTTAGGACTTGTCAATATAAGTGCTTTGGAATCAATTTTTATCAGATCTTGTAATAGAATTGTTTCTAGAATTAAAATTGAATTAATGACATTGTCTATGGCCACTTATAGCTGAGTAATGGCACTGTCTATGGCCAGATGTGGCTGGGGTAATGGCACTGCATATGGCCAGTTGCAGCTGAGTAAAGGCACTACTCGTATCTATGGTCAGTTGCAGCTTAGTAATGGCACTATCTATGGTCAGTTGCAGCTGAGTAAAGGCACTTCATATGGCCAGTTGCAGCTGAGTAAAGGCACTACTCGTATCTATGGTCAGTTGCAGCTGAGTAATGGCACTGTCTATGGCCAGTTGCAGCTGAGTTATGGCACTGTCTATGGCCAGTTGCAGCTGAGTAATGGCACTGTCTATGGCCAGTTGTGGCTGGGGTAATGGCACTGTCTATGGCTAGTTGCAGCTGAGTAATGGCACTGTTTATGGCCAGTTGCAGCTGGGATAATGGCACACGAAAAATATAATTCTATCTGATACAATTCTTTCTATTCCGATGTGTTCCTACATCCACTCAGTCCCATTTGCTGCCTCTGTGCAATAGTCTCGTCAATCAGTTCCATTTTGCTGCTTTAATTGCCGGAAATAAATGTACTGACTTCCTAATTGCTGTTGCCATTGCCTGTCCCAATCTGTTCACGTTTTGTTGGGTTTTCCAATTTTTTTCTTCTAATATCCCCGCCCTTCAATGTTGCTAACTGCTTATTGCCTTCTGCTTTTGCAAATTTTAGACCTTGGTGTTTAAACACGCGGTTAATGTGCTTTCCATTACGCCTTGTCAGACAGAGCAAAATTACTAATAACAGCAGAGTCAATTGTCTCTGTCCCGTGCTTTGCTAATTTAATAATTTATTTATTAACTTCCTCTTCCAAAACAGAATTGACAAAAGCAGACTAATTGAAATTGCGATTGCATTGGTTGGCCATTTTGCTTTTTAAAAAAAAACTAGTTTGTAAATATTTTGTTATAACTGTTGCAGATCGAATCGCTTAATAGCAGTCCTCAGAGTCTTTGAATCGCTTCTTTCAATTCATAATAAGTTAATATATTTAAATATAAATATGCCCGATTAAAACAAATTCTCACTTCGCCACATTTTTCATGCCAATTGGCAAATGTGCAATCCAGTTGCTTTGTCGCTTTCGGCATCATCTGATTCGAAATTCGCGCTTGCGGTGCTCGTCTCTTCTCATTCAATCGGTTGGGGCGGGCAGTGAAGCGGGGGCGACGGAGGGTGGTGGGGAAGGAGGGTGAGGGAGAGGAGAGTGAGGGGGAGGGGAGGAGAGTGACGGGGACGGAGAGTGAGGGGGTTAAGGGTGAGGGGGGAGGAGAGTGAGGGGGAAGGAGGGTGAGAGGGGAGGAGAGTGAGGGGGAGGAGGGTGACGGGGAAGGAGGGTGACGGGGGAGGAGAGTGAGGGGGGCGGAGAGTGAGGGGGTTAAGGGTGACGGGGGAGGAGAGTGAGGGGGAGGAGGGGAGGAGAGTGAAGGGGACGGAGAGTGAGGGGGTTAAGGGTGAGGGGGGAGGAGGGTGAGGGGGTTAAGGGTGAGGGGGAGGAGAGTGAGGGGGAGGAGAGTGAGGGGGAAGGAGGGTGAGAGGGGAGGAGAGTGAGGGGGAGGAGGGCGAGGGGAGGGGGGAGGAGAGTGACGGGGAAGGAGGGTGACGGGGAAGGAGGGTGACGGGGGAGGAGAGTGAGGGGGCGGAGAGTGAGGGGGTTGAGGGTGACGGGGGAGGAGAGTGAGGGGGAGGAGGGGAGGAGAGTGAAGGGGACGGAGAGTGAGGGGGTTAAGGGTAAAGGGGGAGGAGAGTGAGGGGGAAGGAGGGTGAGAGGGGAGGAGAGTGAGGGGGAGGAGAGTGAGGGGGAGGAGAGTGAGGGGGAGGAGAGTGAGGGGGAGGAGGGGGAGGGAGGGGGGAGGAGAGTGACGGGGAAGGAGGGTGACGGGGAAGGAGGGTGACGGGGGAGGAGAGTGAGGGGGTTGAGGGTGACGGGGGAGGAGGGGGAGGGGGGAGGAGAGTGAGGGGCGGAGAGTGAGGGGGTTGAGGGTGACGGGGGAGGAGGGGGAGGGGGAGGAGAGTGAGGGGGAGGAGGGGAGGAGAGTGACGGGGGGAGGAGAGTGACGGGGAAGGAGGGTGACGGGGGAGGAGAGTGAGGGGGCGGAGAGTGAGGGGGTTGAGGGTGACGGGGGAGGAGGGGAGGAGAGTACACGGGGGGAGGAGAGTGAAGGGGCGGAGAGTGAGGGGGTTAAGGGTGAGGGGGGAGGAGAGTGAGGGGGAAGGAGGGTGAGAGGGGAGGAGGGGGAGGGGGGAGGAGAGTGAGGGGGAAGAGTGACAGGGAAGCAGAATGACACGGAGGGGCAAGAGAGACTGAAAGAGGGCCCCCTATGGCGCTAAACTGAGTTGCCCTATGGCGCTAAACTGAGTTGCCTTATATATGGCGCTAAACTAAGCGACCTGAGGCGCTAAACGGAGAGGCCTGAGGCGCTAAACTGAATAAAATATATGCTTCAGTTATATATGGCACAAAAATCAATGCTAGCCCAACGCCCCAATTCCCTAAATTTATATATGAATTTTTGCCGGCTCCACTAGCCGGCCAAAAAAAATCCATGGCTCGGTCCCCCTGTGCTTCGGGTTCCCGGCTTGGTTAGTCAGCCGCTTTGCAGTCCCACTTTAAATTGGCCTCGCTGTCCGGAACTGATGTTGCTACAAGAGAAATGATGGCTAATCCATGCTGCCAGTCGTCAGAGCGCACTGATTGGGGTGAGGCAGCGACACTGAGTTGAGCGTTAATGAGGGCCCATTTCTAAGAAAGAAAGGGTCGATCCTTTTCTATCTGTCTCTCTCTCTCTCTCCTTCCGCCCACTTGTTTTACATTGTCCAGCTCGTTAGGATTTACATGGAGCTGCATGGTCTGGCTGCCAGCGAGGTGCCCTGGCCGCAATCAAGGAGCTCTTAGATCCATGGAGTCGGGAAGTTTTAGCCCAGCTCCGCGCTGTCTTCATCAGCTCATTAGGCACTCGGGGAAACACTGGGAAATATATATAAATATAATTTATTCAGCTATCAAATGGGAATAACTCGATGGTCTATTGTGTATAAACTGAGAGTTTTGCGTGAGATTCTGTGCCAGTCCAGAGGCCTTGCCGTGACTGCTGCCTTGATCCGCATTTTCAGGGCTGCTTGCAAGATTTTACTTCTTGCAGTAGTACTTCTTGAAGTAGTTTGCACGCAAAACATAGGCGAGTTTCTGAGAGTTGGTTTAAACTGAGTGCCCTGTGGCGCTAAACTGAGTGCCCTGTGGCGCTAAACTGAGTGCCCTAATGACACTAAACTGAGTGCCGTCATGACACTAAACTGAGTGCCGTCATGACACTAAACTGAGTGCCCTGTGGCGCTAAACTGAGTGCCCTCATGACACTAAACTGAGTGCCGTCATGACACTAAACTGGGTGCCCTCATGACACTAAACTGAGTGCCCTGTGGCGCTAAACTGAGTGCCCTCATGACACTAAACTGAGTGCCGTCATGACACTAAACTGGGTGCCGTCATGACACTAAACTGAGTGCCGTCATGACACTAAACTGAGTGCCCTGTGGCGCTAAACTGAGTGCCCTCATGACACTAAACTGAGTGCCGTCATGACACTAAACTGAGTGCCGTCATGACACTAAACTGAGTGCCCTGTGGCGCTAAACTGAGTGCCCTCATGACACTAAACTGAGTGCCCTGTGGCGCTAAACTGAGTGCCGTCATGACACTAAACTGAGTGCCCTCATGACACTAAACTGAGTGCCGTCATGACACTAAACTGAGTGCCCTGTGGCGCTAAACTGAGTGCCCTCATGACACTAAACTGAGTGCCGTCATGACACTAAACTGAGTGCCCTGTGGCGCTAAACTGAGTGCCCTCATGACACTAAACTGAGTGCCCTGTGGCGCTAAACTGAGTGCCCTGTGGCGCTAAACTGAGTGCCCTCATGACACTAAACTGAGTGCCCTCATGACACTAAACTGGGTGCCCAGATGACACTAAACTGGGTGCCCAGATGACACTAAACTGGGTGCCCAGATGACACTAAACTGGGTGCCCTGATGACACTAAACTGGGTGCCCAGATGACACTAAACTGGGTGCCCAGATGACACTAAACTGGGTGCCCTGATGACACTAAACTGAGTGCCCTGTGGCGCTAAACTGAGTGCCCTGTGGCGCTAAACCGAGTGCCTTCATGACACTAAACTGGGTGCCCTCATGACACTAAACTGAGTGCCCTGTGGCGCTAAACTGAGTGCCTTCATGACACTAAACTGGGTGCCCAGATGACACTAAACTGGGTGCCCAGATGACACTAAACTGGGTGCCCAGATGACACTAAACTGGGTGCCCAGATGACACTAAACTGGGTGCCCTGATGACACTAAACTGGGTGCCCAGATGACACTAAACTGAGTGCCCTGTGGCGCTAAACTGAGTGCCCTGTGGCGCTAAACTGAGTGCCCTGTGGCGCTAAACTGAGTGCCTTCATGACACTAAACTGAGTGCCGTCATGACACTAAACTGAGTGCCTTCATGACACTAAACTGGGTGCCCAGATGACACTAAACTGAGTGCCCTGTGGCGCTAAACTGAGTGCCCTGTGGCGCTAAACCGAGTGCCTTCATGACACTAAACTGGGTGCCCTCATGACACTAAACTGGGTGCCCTCATGACACTAAACTGGGTGCCCTCATGACACTAAACTGGGTGCCCAGATGACACTAAACTGGGTGCCCTCATGACGCTAAACTGAGTGCCCTCATGACACTAAACTGAGTGCCCTGTGGCGCTAAACTGAGTGCCCTCATGACACTAAACTGGGTGCCCAGATGACACTAAACTGGGTGCCCTGATGACACTAAACTGGGTGCCCTGATGACACTAAACTGGGTGCCCTGATGACACTAAACTGGGTGCCCAGATGACACTAAACTGGGTGCCCAGATGACACTAAACTGGGTGCCCAGATGACACTAAACTGGGTGCCCTGATGACACTAAACTGGGTGCCCTGATGACACTAAACTGGGTGCCCTGATGACACTAAACTGGGTGCCCTGATGACACTAAACTGGGTGCCCAGATGACACTAAACTGGGTGCCCAGATGACACTAAACTGGGTGCCCTGATGACACTAAACTGGGTGCCCTGATGACACTAAACTGGGTGCCCTGATGACACTAAACTGGGTGCCCTGATGACACTAAACTGAGTGCCTGCGTAGCTAAACTGGGGTCCTCAAATACTAAAACTGTTGCTCAAGTATGGAGAAAATTTATTAATCCTTAAAATTCGCCCAATTCTCAGAAGCTCGGCCCCATCTTTTGTGTATGATGAAAAAACTGAAAGACCCGCAGTCCAGCCTAAAGTTGTCTGAAAGTGGGGAACCCCCAGGCCTCAAGCCGTCACTTCTTGACTTAGGCTTTTCATGGCTCTAGTTAGCTGCTGCTTTGAAACCGGCGAAGCAGTTGGGGGGGGGTGGGGTAATTACCCTGCCGCGGCACTCGAGTCCCCCCCGGCTCCTCCATCTCCCTTCCTCCCTCCCTGGGCTCAGCTGGCGGGGAACAGGCAAGCGGGGATTTCTAAGAAATGGGAAGTAGAAAAAATATAGATGGGGAAAACTCGGGCCTTCGTCTCTTCCCCTCCACCCCCCCCCCCTAACTCTAAGTCGCCCTATCTCTCTGTTCTGTTCTCGGGCAGTCAGGCGGAAAATTGAGTTGAATTCTGCTCACATATCCCAAGCCGAACCAGGTGTGCTGTGAGGGGGGTGGTGCGCCGTCCATGATTAACGGGTCTCAACGCGAGCCCTCGCTCCGAGATTTAAGCAGGAATGCCGCCGCCGCCTGCCTTCTTGCATAAACAGGTTTTCTGTCCCCCCCTATAATCAAGACTCGCAATTGATAACTTCCCCCGGTTTTGTTCTGCTAGCTGACTGTCTCTCCGCGGCTCTCCCATTATAGATCGGCGGCTGACCGGAACGGGATGGGCCAAAACTTTCTTCTATATGCATAATTATCACCCCGAGCCGCGGGCGGGCACAAAGGCAGAAGACGCGAGCCTGAGATTTTGCCTTTTGTTGAGAGTTTTCTTTTGGAAAAAGAGAGATATTTTCTGTATGCTCAGAAAAAGACCAATGGGACACCTGCTTTTAGAAATATTTTAAGCTGCCTCACAAATCTATTTAAATTTTTGAGACATTGCAACTTCTTTATAAAGACACAAAACTTCACCATAAACTTTCAAGATTCACCATTAACCCCTTTAAGCTTGACAACAAGTTCTTTAAGCTTGAGCACAAACTCCTTAAGCTTGAGCACAAACTCCATAAGCTTGAGCACAAACTCCTTAAGCTTGAGCACAAACTCCATAAGCTTGAGCACAAACTCCTTAAGCTTGAGCACAAACCCCTTAAGCTTGAGCACAAACTCCATAAGCTTGAGCACAAACTCCATAAGCTTGAGCACAAACTCCATAAGCTTGAGCACAAACTCCTTAAGCTTGAGCACAAACTCCATAAGCTTGAGCACAAACCCCTTAAGCTTGAGCACAAACCCCTTAAGCTTGAGCACAAACTCCATAAGCTTGAGCACAAACCCCTTAAGCTTGAGCACAAACCCCTTAAGCTTGAGCACAAACCCCTTAAGCTTGAGCACAAACTCCTTAAGCTTGAGCACAAACTCCTTAAGCTTGAGCACAAACTCCATAAGCTTGAGCACAAACTCCATAAGCTTGAGCACAAACTCCTTAAGCTTGAGCACAAACTCCATAAGCTTGAGCACAAACCCCTTAAGCTTGAGCACAAACTCCTTAAGCTTGAGCACAAACTCCTTAAGCTTGAGCACAAACTCCTTAAGCTTGAGCACAAACTCCATAAGCTTGAGCACAAACTCCATAAGCTTGAGCACAAACTCCTTAAGCTTGAGCACAAACTCCATAAGCTTGAGCACAAACCCCTTAAGCTTGAGCACAAACTCCTTAAGCTTGAGCACAAACTCCTTAAGCTTGAGCACAAACTCCTTAAGCTTGAGCACAAACTCCATAAGCTTGAGCACAAACTCCATAAGCTTGAGCACAAACTCCTTAAGCTTGAGCACAAACTCCTTAAGCTTGAGCACAAACTCCATAAGCTTGAGCACAAACTCCATAAGCTTGAGCACAAACTCTTTAATCTTAACTTCTTAAACCTTAACTTTTTATTGTTTATTAATCAAATTTTATGATTTTCAGCAAACGCAACCCCATTGACTCCAGTGTATTTTTGATGAAGAGCTGTTATTCGAAATCGACTCAGTCCCTGCTCAAAGTCCCCCTTCTCAGCGAAGCAGCCTTCACTAATCAGAGCCAACGCCCTTATCGAATACTAGATGTTGACAAATGCGCAAATCTACCAGCATCTCAGAGCTTCTTCATTATCGGCTTGCTCATCTCGCGTTCCCTCCAACCGAGCAGTGAAAATAGTCGATGGCCCTCCCCAGTGATTCGTTCCAGCATCCCCCCTGCTCTGCAGCAGCTTCATCCGCAGCTTCCCCCCCCGCTCCGCCGCCTCTGCCGCCGCCTCTGCCGTGGCTGCTCAAACCCCCATGCAATCAGCCAATCAGACAGGCCCTCCCGAATCCCTATTGATCTCCGATTCCTTAAGTAGAATTGCCCGCCTGCTTCCGTTTCGATTCACATTTCTTCATCCCCAGATTGCAGCTTGTGTAACCGGCTGTGATATACGAAAGCAGAATTTTACACGGTTTGCAGAGCATGAAGTCTACTAAAGAGGTGGCAGCTTCGGCAACCGCAATGCCCAGGCGGCATGGACTGGTATGTGCATCCCAATCCCAATTTTTCCCATGACCCATCTCAGAAATCCCAATTTTACCCCTGACCCATCTCAGAAATCCCAATTTTACCCCTGACCCATCTCAGAAATCCCAATTTTACCCATGACCCATCTCAGAAATCCCAATTTTACCCATGACCCATCTCAGAAATCCCAATGTTTCCCATGACCCATCTCAGAAATCCCAACATTTCCCATGACCCAACTCCCAAGCCCCATTCTCACTCCATATTCAAACAGGATGTCGGATCGGCTGAAGAGCCGTCAATGCGACGCCACCTCGACGACGCCGCCGACTGCCGAGGCGACGGGTCTCCCCAAGAGACCGCGATTATCTCGCAAGGCACCCGCGTCGGCAGTGTCGGCGTGCCGACCAGGCCGGAGGCGCCGTCCTCGTCTGAGAATTCGCCGACGGCGGGAGGAGCCTCTGCTGACGTCGGCAAGCTGCCACCGGCCACGGCAGCAGCGGCGGCGGCAGCGATGGCTGCTGCTGCGGCTTATTATCGAGGCGGCGCCAACAGCGGCGGTGGCGCCGGTGGCGGCGGCAGCGGCGGCGGCAGCGGCGGCGGAGGAGGCGGCGACTTCTATCACACGGCGGCGCTGATGGAGCCGATGTCGACGCCGATGTTCAAGGCTGACTATCCGCCGGCAGCGCTGTACCAGGGCTGGCAGCAGCACCAGCCGCAGCAGCAGCAGCAACAGCACCTTCAACATCAGCAACAGCAACAGCAGCAGCATTCTTACTGGGAACTGCAGCACGGACCCAACTGGCTCTCTACCGCAGTGGCAGCCTCCGGTGCCGAGCATCATCAGCACCAGCCGCACCAGGTGCAGCAGGCGCAGCACTTCGCCTATCTGAGCCAGCCGGCCGCTGACTACCCGCTGGTCAGCCAGCAGACGCATCCCTTCCTGCCGTTGTTCAGCCACGCCGACGCGGCGGCGACCGCCACGGCGGCGGCTGCTGCAGCTGCGGCTGCGGCGGCGGCTGGCTATGCTGGCACTTCAACGTCGTCCGTCGGTGGACAGCAGCCGCCGCAGCCGCCGCAGCCGCCGATGCCGCTGCAACAGCAGCCGCCAGCAGCGTCGTCCAACTCCGGCAGCAGAGACGCCGGCAACGGCAGCCGGAGCAGCGGCGGCAAGTCGAACCGGCGCTACCCCGGCCGGGCCACCTGCGACTGTCCGAACTGTCGCGAGGCCGACCGTCTGGGCCCGGCGGCGGCGGCGCAGCTGCGCAAGCGGAACCTGCACAGCTGCCACATCCCCGGCTGCGGCAAGGTGTACAACAAGACCTCGCACCTGAAGGCCCACCTTCGCTGGCACACCGGGGAGAGGCCGTTCGTGTGCAACTGGCTGTTCTGCGGCAAGCGGTTCACCCGGTCCGACGAGCTGCAGCGGCACCTGCGGACGCACACAGGTGAGAAGCGGTTTTCCTGTGCGGTGTGCCGCAAGAGATTCATGCGCTCCGATCACCTTTCAAAGCACCTGAAGACGCACAGCGAGGCCGGGGAGCAACACCCTGATGTTGAGGAGGACGAGGACGGGAACAGCATCCCCATGGGCGGCGGCAGCGTCGGCGGCGGCGGCGAGGAAGACGCGAAGTCGGCGATTCGCCTGCAGCAGCCCTGAGCGCTTGGTTCGATAAGTTTTAAGACGGACGAACTTTCACTGCAATCCCCTCCCTCACTATCCCATTTCCCCTTCGTGTGCAACAGCTGTGCATCGCCCACCAGTTAGTTATTGAATATCATATTGAAAGTTCACTATTGTCGAGAAATATTAAATGTTGTTTTTGTAAATGACGAATGGCACGGCCAGTTTAATAACCAGTCTAACAATTTTGATGGCTCCTTTCTATACGAGAGTAATCAAAGCAAATTAACTGGATGATGCTTCGCGAGTGAGTCTGCTTTTTTGAGTCGGATTTAAAAAAATAAATTATCAATAAACTTTTTTGGTCGGCAATTGATGTTTCATTGAATTTATCGGCATTTTTTCTCTTGATTCACAGGGCGTGAGGGTAGGCAGACGCAGACGAGGGTAGGTAGGCGGACCAGTCAGCGGTTGAGTTGGGGAGTCAGCGGTTGAGTTTGGGAGGGGGTGGGCAGACGCAGGACCAATCAACGGTTGAGTTGGGGAGGGGGGTGGGCAGACACAGGACCAATCAGCGGTTGAGTTGGGGAGGGGGTGGGCAGACGCAGGACCAATCAGCGGTTGAGTTGGGGAGGGGGTGGGCAGACGCAGGACCAATCAACGGTTGAGTTGGGGAGGGGTGGGCAGACGCAGGACCAATCAGCGGTTGAGTTGGGGAGGGGGTGGGCAGACGCAGGACCAATCAACGGTTGAGTTGGGGAGGGGTGGGCAGACGCAGGACCAATCAGCGGTTGAGTTGGGGAGGGGGTGGGCAGACGCAGGACCAATCAGCGGTTGAGTTGGGGAGGGGTGGGCAGACGCAGGACCAATCAGCGGTTGAGTTGGGGAGGGGTGGGCAGACGCAGGACCAATCAGCGGTTGAGTTGGGGAGGGGGTGGGCAGACGCAGGACCAATCAGCGGTTGAGTTGGGGAGGGGGTGGGCAGACGCAGGACCAATCAGTGGTTGAGTTGGGGAGGGGTAGGCAGACGCAGGACCAATCGGAGGGCAAAAGTGATCAGTAGGTATCAAGTAAGCTACAAATACCTACAATAAACTCGTATTAATATTAAAGTACTTTATATTCGAAAAGCTGCAGTAATGGTAAAAACACATAAATATTGGTATATTATTTTCAAATTTTACAGTTACAAAAAAGTTCACAGCACAGCGGTGAGCACCACAATAAACAATGTATAAAAACACAAACAGAGAATACAAACGAGAACAAAAAGCGGCAGTTCGAGATTCGAATGATAAATTTTGGCTTTAGAAAAACAAAAAACAAACTTGCTGTGGGAAGCGCAAGGAAATATAAAAAAACCGTTTTGGGTTTCGGAAGGCATGCAGCTGGTAGAGTGCGGGTTGGGTTACGAGTTTAGGTGAGGTAGAAGTTATATCGGTAAATTTTTATAGTAAAGCCCATAGTAACCATGACAACTAATTCCCTATACGTTGTGCTAGCTTAATGAATTGTCTTGAGCAAAATTTTAGTGCATAGGTAGGACTAGGCGAAAATGTTATACAGGATACTGGCATTGGAATGAACTGGCAGACCGACTGCAATGTGATGGTATTTAACTGATGAATTATTGAACAAAGAAATGTGATTTATCAAGATAAAGAGCGGAAAAACCAGCCAGAGAAACAAAAGAAGAAGACCAGAAGACCAACCAAAACAAAACCTGGACAGACAAACAAAACCAGACAGACAAACAAAACCAGATAGACAAACAAAACCAGACAGACAAACAAAACCAGATAGACAAACAAAACCAGACAGACAAACAAAACCAGACAGACAAACAAAACCAGATAGACAAACAAAACCAGACAGACAAACAAAACCAGACAGACAAACAAAACCAGACAGACAAACAAAACCAGACAGACAAACAAAACCAGCCAGACAAACAAAACCAGACAGACAAACAAAACCAGACAGACAAACAAAACCAACCAGACAGACAAACAAAACCAACGAGACAGACAAACAAAACCAACCAGACAGACAAACAAAACCAACCAGACAGACAAACAAAACCAGACAGACAAACAAAACCAGACAGACAAACAAAACCAGACAGACAAACAAAACCAGACAGACAAACAAAACCAGCCAGACAAACAACAAAACCAGCCAGACAAACAAAATCAGCCAGACAAACAACAAAATCAGCCAGACAAACAACAAAACCAGCCAGATAAACAAAACCAGACGGACAAACAAAACCAGCCAGACAAACAACAAAACCAGCCAGACAAACAAAATCAGCCAGACAAACAACAAAATCAGCCAGACAAACAACAAAACCAGCCAGACAAACAACAAAACCAGCCAGACAAACAAAATCAGCCAGACAAACAACAAAATCAGCCAGACAAACAACAAAACCAGCCAGACAAACAAAACCAGCCAGACAAACAACAAAATCAGCCAGACAAACAACAAAAACCAGCCAGACAAACAACAAAACCAGCCAGACAAACAACTGCATCCATCAGAGCGGCACATTTTGCCTGAGGTATTTTCAACCCATTCGCTTCGCATCAATTGTTGCGTTTGACAATCAGCCGTCAATGACGCGGTCGTGCGCCACTGGCGCGGTCAGGCCGGACACGACGCCGCTAGCCGAGTCGGCGCTCTGCATCTGCAGCAGCAGGTCCAGATCCGCTCCGGCCAGCTCGTCGATTCGCCGGCTCAGCTGACGCGTCAGCCGACGGTCGTCAACGCCGCCGCCTGCCTGTCGGGCCATGCGCAGCGGCTGCAGGCAGACGGCCAGCCGGCGGACCTTGTCCCATTTGATGTGGCCGCTAGCCAGATGGAAGCTGCCAACTTCCAGTGATTGGAGATGGGCGCGCAGCATCCTCGGATGCGGCACAGAGGCTGGCTCGGATAGCGGCTCGGACAGCAGCCGGGCTCGCAGGACGGACAGACGCTTCCTGGCCCGGCTGGCCCGGGAGTCCAACCGATGAAGCCCCGGCGCCCACTGGAGCCGCGGTCCGGACAGGCCCTCGGCCAGAGCCACGGCGGAGGCCAGGTCGCCCCTGT
This sequence comes from Macrostomum lignano, assembly GCA_002269645.1. Lineage (NCBI taxonomy): Eukaryota > Metazoa > Platyhelminthes > Macrostomidae > Macrostomum > Macrostomum lignano. Next base: position 56,605 of record NIVC01001393.1, on the reverse strand, counting down.
CAGCGCACTCGCCAGCTGTCAGCCAAAGCCTCCTGGCCATCAGGGCTCGCTGCTTGGCGCCGGAGCCGGCCGCCAGCAGTTCGGCGGTGCACCAACGCGACAGCCGGTCGCAGTGGCCGAGATAGTCGGCCAAACCGGCGCCGGAGCCGGTGAGAAAATCCACGGGATGGCAGGCCAAGAACCGCTGCCTACTCAGCGCGCACAGGCTGGCGGCCAGGTCGGATTCAGCGCAGTCTAACAAAGACAGCGGCCGGTCCGTGGCTGGCTTGGTCAGGCTCTCGGCGAGCAGCTGGCGCGCCTGGCGCTCGCTGACGCGGTCAGGGCTGAACACGTGCAGCTGGGGCCACTGTTGTTGAATTTTAAATAATTTGGTAAGTCAGTTTGATTCAAAATCTAGAAAATAATTACTTATGCTAGTTATGTTACTGTTAGTAGCAGTAGTAAAAAAAATAATTTTCATTAACTTACCGGAAGAAACGACACGGGCCTTGGAATGATCTGAAGGAAATAATATATATTCAACAATTGATTGTGAGCAATCATCTGAACTTTAAAGAAAAAAAGCAGGTTAAAATGGTTGCACATTAAAAAAGTAAAAATTATGATCTCGCCCAGGCTCGAACTGGGGACCTTCTGTGTGTTAGACAGATGTGATAACCACTACACCACGAGATCTTAAGGAAGTATGAGTGTCGCGTGCGTATTGATATAATGTTTTCGTAACTGTTTTGTTTAAATTACATGTTCGTTTTTATATCAAATCAAATCAAATCAAGTCAGATTATTTCAAATTCCAGTTTCATTATTCCTCAAACGTTACGTACCGTTTGTGTCTTGGCGTATGGAGCAGTGCTGCTTATGTCAACGTCGCAGTAGTGCAAATCCACGTGGATTCCACGTTGACAGTCCGAAAACAATGAAAATATTCCGTTCATAGACGGGTATTGGTCGGCAAGTTTTGGTGCCTAAAATATTTTCGCGTTGGAATCAGTTTTAAACAGTTTATTTCTCTTTGCTTTATAGCTCGCTAGCCTAACGCTTTTACCGTTGTAAATCACGTACTATTAGGTTTATTTTCGATACATATCGGCCAGCGACGAATTATCATTTAGTAGGTCATCTATCGAGCAAAATTAAATGGGCAGCATACCTGATCGGACAGGAACTCCATAAAGGACTTTAGAGTGGTCTGTGCTTCTTTTCTTTCTTGAAAGTCAATTTGATAAAAACCAAAAAGCCAAAACAGTAGAAGGTTTAACCCACGGTGAAGAATCAGGCTTTCCACGGTGTCGGGTTCTAGACATTTCGGAAATGTGTTGCGCATCACATTCGTTATTACTTTAGCGAGATCCTCTGTTGTTGCGAAGTAGCGATAGCCGAAAAAATATTCCCAAACGAATCCAGTTGTAATGCTTTGTCTAAAAATTACAAGAGAAAAAAATTATGATCTCGCCCAGGCTCGAACTGGGGACCTTCTGTGTGTTAGACAGATGTGATAACCACTACACCACGAGATCTTAGAATACGGGTGACTGTACACTGTATAATAAACCGTGAGTAATACGAATAAAGTAGCAGACTACTCAAGTAGACTTAAGTAGTCCTTCCTTGGTACGCATTCGTCGTCATTTTAGACTTTAGAACTTTCACAAACCTGCAAAACAAAAGAGCAGCAAGACAGTCCGGCTCAGCCGAGTGCACCAGGCCTCGCTTAAAAGTTACATTGTTATTATTCGATTCTGATAGAGAAAACTGCTGGCTTGCATCATCGTCTAGTTTGGCGGCCACCTCCAGCTGAAGATGGCCGCCGCGTAGGCAACCTGCCAGGCTCTGGCACAGGCTCAGCGGCAGGCCTTGATTGTCAGCAAATAGTGCTTCCGCCTGTCGACAACTAGCCTCCAAGTATTCCATGCGCGCTGTTAGGGCAGCCAGATCGCGCCTGTAATAATTGAAAAGCGAATATTTTTCGATACATATCGGTAGATTGGTAAAATGAAATAAATAAACATCGCACCTGCACGATCGGGAACCACCAGACTGCTGCCTGTTCAACTTATCAACCTTTGCGACGTCTTTTGCTGTTAGAACCAACTGCTGTCGCAGCTGCTGCAGCCGTGTTTGAAGATCTAGAACGTCGCTCGAAGATGCCGACGCCAACGACGACTTCGCGGGCGGTGGCGGTGGTGGGGGAGGGGGTTGTTGAGCCGGAGGTGGAGATTGCTGCTTGGGCTGCGGCTGCTGAGGATGAGGAGGAGGAGGCGATGGTATCTGCTGAATCGTTGCAGCCTTTTTTGTTGTCGACAGCGGTGGCGGCGGGGGCAGCGACGGCGGCGGCAGCGGCTGTTCCCGGCCGGCGTTGACGATGCCAAAGCAGGCCCGGAGCAGCTCGTCGCTCCAGTAGAGGTCTGGGAATCGTTCGGTAACGGCGCTAGTAAAAGTAGCCCAGGAAAGATTGACTAATGAGACTATGTACTCTGCCAGTAAGGGCAGATCAACGCCCGGACAGCCGTCCAACGAGAATTCCGGGTGTAGAAGGCGAATGACGCTGGCCAGAGTGCGTTGATAGTGAACCGCGTCGTTTGACAGCAGCCGCTCCATCGGCGTGGCGTAGTGACCGGTAGCGACACCGGTGGAGAGTCGCTGCTGCTGCTGCTGTTGTTGTTGTTGTTGTTGCTGCTGCTGCTGCTGGTGGTTAGCCGAGATGCTGACTCCCGAGTCAGCATTTGGCGAGTCCCGCTGTGCTGCCGCTGCCACCGCTGCCACCAGCGGTGCCTCAACGTTGCGGATGTTTCGCGCAATCGGCCGCGGCGGCGTCCTCGTCAGCCAGTGCTCGGCAACCACCGGGTCCGAGTAGGCCTTGTGGCTCACGTTGGAAGACTGGGCGATGGGAAAGTTCATTTTGTCAAGTAAGTGATCAAGGTTTTATTTTTATGTAGGACAACTATTGTGAGAACTTTGTCTTTAGCTTTCCTATGCAGCAGCACTAACTGGTGTGACTCATCCAGGATGCAGCAGCCCTAACTAGTGTGACTCATCCCAATGCACCAGCATTAACTGGTGTGACTCATCCCGATGCAGCAGCACTAACTGGTGTGACTCATCCCGATGCAGCAGCACTAACTGGTGTGACTCAAAAATCTTACTGGCGGCACGGACTGCCTTGCCCGGTAGCGAGCCAAATGCCTGGTGCTGGCCGTGGATTCAGCCGCAGCCGTTGGCAGAAATCTTGCGCCTCCGGGATCGTCATCGTACCCGACGCTAGAGATGTTCATATCCGTATCGGCTGTTTCGTCAACGGCGAGTGGCGTCAGCAATCGATAGCTGTCAGCCAGATGCTTGTGCTGACCCCAGTCCGTAGACGTTGAATCTGCTTCCATCGACTCCAGGCACAGTCGCCCATCCAGAGCCCACCGACGGTTTTCTCGCGCCAAGCTGCGAAGCCGCTCCGCCAGCTGCTGTTTCGATGCCGCCTCCGCCGCTGCCGACATTGCCGCCGCGGCGGCAACTGTTGAAGTTGTCGCGTTGCTGTTTTCATCGTCCGGACGAGCATCGATCGGCTTGAAGTGGGTCAGCTGGCTGGTGAAGGCTGGCGGCAGCAAGTCTCTAGGCTGCGGCGGTTGTGGCGGAGGTCTTCGTTGAGGTGGCGGTGGCGGTTGCTGCTGCTGCTGCTGCTGCTGCTGCTGTGATTTCAATAGCTTGGACTCTTTCGCTGACCTATTCAAGAAAATGAAACGTAGGCTTGAACACTTATCTTGGTACACGAAATGAAGCATCGTAAAGCCAGTCTTCATTCACTTTAGTTCTTTTCGTATCCTGGTTACTGCTCACAAAATACCCTGTCTGGGGGTTACTGCTCAACCATGCAATCTCCAATTTACACAATTGCTCGCAATTACCTAGCCGGCAGAGGCGGCGGCTGCGGCTTGAGCTGCTGGAGCCGCTGCCGGCCCTTCCTCTGGCCGTGCAGCCTGGCAAACATGGTCACCAGCACGTGCCTGTAGCCTCCGCCCGGACACTGGGCCTCCAGCTCGCTGCTCCAGTCCCTGACGGTGGCCAGCGCCGGCCGACGATCGGCCCGGTCGTGGCACAGAGACTCCAGAATGGAGTACAGCACGGGGTCCAAACTGCGCGGTCCCAGCTCCGTTTCCTGCTGGCGTTGGCGTGCCTCCGAGCTGGAGTCCTCTCCTTCGTCGTCAAACACGTCAAGGACGTTTAACAGAGCGACTCCAATGGCGTAGGCGACCGTCTTCTCGTAGTCCGTGGCCAGACCGGTGCCGGAGTACTCGGGCGGCAGCCAGCGCAGCGGGCTGAGCTGACCGCTGGCTCCGCTGCCGCTGATGGCGGCTTCTTGAAGGCGGCAGCGCCCGGTTGAATCAAGAATGAAATTGTCTAGCGACAGGCCGTGAACTGCGGATTGTACAGAGTGTTGCTTTGTTGGTAGCTTAGTACTGATTTACATTGGATAGAATGCCAGAGAGTGAGATGGTTAGTGGAGTGAGGTAGCTGGGGAGTGAGGTGGCTGGGGAGTGAGGTGGCTGGGGAGTGAGGTGGCTGGGGAGTGAGGTGGCTGGGGAGTGAGGTGGCTGGGGAGTGAGGTGGCTGGGGAGTGAGGTGGCTGGGGAGTGAGGTGGCTGGGGAGTGATGTGATTATGGAGTGAGGTGGCTGGGGAGTGATTTGATTATGGAGTGAGGTGGCTGGGGAGTGATGTGATTATGGAGTGAGGTGGCTGGGGAGTGATGTGATTATGGAGTGAGGTCGTTGTGGAATGAGGTAGCTGGGGAGTGAGGTGGCTGGGGAGTGAGGTGGCTGGGGAGTGAGGTGGCTAAGGAGTGAGGTGATTATGGAGTGAGGTGGTTGTGGAATAAGGTAGTTGGGGAGTGAGGTGGCTGGGGAGTGATGTGATTATGGAGTGAGGTGGCTGGGGAGTGAGGTGGTTGGGGAGTGAGGTGGCTGGGGAGTGAGGTGGCTGGGGAGTGAGGTGGCTAAGGAGTGAGGTGATTATGGAGTGAGGTAGTTGTGGAATAAGGTAGTTGGGGAGTGAGGTGGCTGGGGAGTGATGTGATTATGGAGTGAGGTGGCTGGGGAGTGAGGTGGTTGGGGTGTGAGGTGGCTGGGGAGTGAGGTGGCTGGGGGGTGAGGTGGCTGGGGAGTGAGGTGGCTGGGGAGTGAGGTGGCTGGGGAGTGAGGTGGCTGGGGAGTGAGGTGGCTGGGGAGTGAGGTGGCTGGGGAGTGAGGTGGCTGGGGAGTGAGGTGGCTGGGGAGTGAGGTAGCTGGGGAGTGAGGTGACTGGAGATTGAGGTGGCTGGGCAGTGAGGTAGCTGGGGAGTGAGGTGGCTGGAGAGTGATGTGATTATGGAGTGAGGTGGCTGGGGAGTGATGTGATTATGGAGTGAGGTGGTTGTGGAATGAGGTGGCTGGGGAAGGTGGCTGGGGAATGAGGTGGCTGGGGAGTGAGGTGGCTGGGGAGTGAGGTGGCTGGGGAGTGAGGTGGTTGTGGAGTGAGATAGCTGGGGAGTGAGATAGCTGGGGAGTGAGGTGGCTGGGGAGTGAGGTGGCTGGGGACTGAGATGATTATGGAATTACTATTCAGCAGCCAAGCAGCCACCCGATGAGAAGCTCGCCTCAACTCACCCCAGAGCTGGCTGGCTGCCGGATCGAACTGCAGAGCGGCTACACAGAACTCTCTCAGCAGGGCCAGACACTCGGTTGAGCAGCGGACAACGCCGCCTTTGCCGGAGCAGAAGGCCCAGTTGTCCAGCTCGTTTAGCGACGCCCGCAGTACCTGAAGATTTCGGTCGAGTTCAGGCTTGGTTAGAAGTAGTTTTAAAGAGTTATTAAGAGCTTTAGCGCCGACAAGCGTATTTATTAAATAAAAAATTCTTACCGGCTGTTCTACAGGTGACTGGCGAATCGTGTGATTGTCGAGATCTAAAAAATTGGTAAAGCTCCATTATGACTCTGTTCACAAAGTACATGTACATCGGTTGCATGGAGGGTAGGTGGACAATTAGATGAGGGAAGTTCGATGGCAGCGTGATGTGTGTAGCGGAGTGAATGCCATGGAAACAGGAGGTGACAGGCGGAGTCGGGGCGGGTGGCGGAGTGAGGTGGGTGGCGGATTGATGTGGGTGGTAGAGTCGGTATAAGGATAGTAATCAACTGTCATTTAGGAACTATCGTAGGAACTATTAGGAATAGGACTTAGGATTTAGGTTAGGGAATTAGCAAATTGCACTGTTATCAGAGCGTGGTGGAGTGTAGCAGTTGTGGACAGCTGCACTCTTACAAAAAGCCACAAGCGCTCGAGGACGGCATAGCAAAGGGCGAGTGCAGGCCGTCCTAAAAGTCTGCTTCCACTTTAAATGGGTTGCATGCCTTTATGTGGGGTGGGGTTCAATTACATTTTTAAACAGAGACATTTCAGAAGTCGCACGAGAGAGAGACCGTGAGAATCGGCCGGAATTGCGACGATGTCTGGAAGACGTGGGAAGTTATAACGCAGACAGTTTCACAGGGACTTCATCGGGAAAATTTACTATAAATAAGCGAGGGGTTAAATGTCTAATCTTTACTCTCTTTACTAACTTCTGACTTGCTTAATCAACTAGTTTGCAAATCGTTGCTGTGATCTAAGCGTGCCGATTGCTTCTGCAGACACCTGTGAACGGAGGGTAAGACTGAGCACTGCGATGCCTATAGATTTATGAATATTAGCATATTGGTCTCAGACCAAGTAGATAGGCGTAAGATATATATGTAAGGTTCGAGTTAGCGGCCGGCTAGAGCCTTATAGTCGGGCGGGTGGCGGAGTGAGGTGTGTGGGGGAGTGAAATGGGTGGCAGGGTGAGGTGTGAGGTGGTTGGTGGAGTGAGGTGGGTGGCGGAGTGAGGTGGGTGGTGGAGTGAGGTGGGTGGCGGAGTGAGGTGGGTGGTGGAGTGAGGTGAAGGCTCAGAGAATCCTAAGCATTAGGAGAACCCACCCGAGCCGTCAGCCGCCGCGGTCAGTCGCAGATGTCGCTGAACAATCTGGCCGGCCAGCCACTTGGCCGAGTCGCCCGGCAGCAGCGCCCGACATTCGGCCAGCAGCTGCGCGGCGCCGGGCCGCCTGTCCGGCCGAGGGTCGCGCATACGCCGAAATAGTCGCCGGGGCGCACCGACACCTCCGGTGAGCTCGGCGCCAGCGCAGCAGGAGTGCAGACAGGCGCCCAGAGAGTACACGTGCGCCAGCTCGCCGTCGATCTGGACGTCGGCAAAAATTCCGCTCTCGGTTTGGGCCGCCTCCGGCGCCAGATAGGCCTGGTCTGTCTCTGGGAATGTTTTTAGAGACGAATAGCATTCTGTGACACCTGGTGGACAAATAAATGGAAAAACACCTGTGACACCTGATGGACAAATAGCATTATGTGACACCTGGTGGACAAATAGCATTCTGTGACACCCGATGGACAAATAAATGGAAAAACACCTGTGACACCTGATGGACAAATTGCATTCTGTGACACCTGATGGACAAATAGCATTTTGTGACACCTGATGGACAAATTGCATTCTGTGACACCTTGATGGACAAATAGATCACTTTGCTGGCCTGGTATTGATGCTTGTCTTTCTGCGAACAAAAAGACGACAGCTGTGTGCTGATACAGCTAAAGCAGCTCGCCTCCATTTCTCTGTCTGTCTCTCTGCATCAACTCAATTTTAGTTTGTGCCGAGAGTTTAGATTGCAGTCACAGGCCACACACACACACACACTCACACTCACACAATTTGTATTTAGCAATGCAAATTAGGCGGCACAATGAGTTTTTGTCTTTGAGAATGAATGCCAATTAAATAGCTATTTAATTCTCGAACTTTGGCTCAATACAGATCATAGACGCTAAGAGGTAAAGCTGATTTACATATATTACTGAAGTATTAGACTGAATATAACTGCGACACAGGGGTCCTTTGTGACTAAGCGCTCCTCCATCTCAATACCAGGGGGCAGTGCCCCTCCATCTCTTTATTCGTCAAAAAATGAAAAAAAACTATAATTAAGCTTGCCTTCAATCTGCAGATTAAAGCTGGCCTCTCCATTCTCGCTGAAGAGCAGCGAGGCCGGGGATATGGTGAAGGAGGTGACAATGTGCGAGAAGTGAATTGAAAGCGACTGCAAAGCGGAAGCGGATGCGTGGCACAGGGCCAGCAGTTCGCTGTCGCTGAATGGCTCGGCTTGAGAAGTGATGAGATCTTCTAGCGAGACCAGTGTGCCACGATCCATAACTGTAACTGTGCTCAAGGCTGCAATAATATAGGATTTATAGACTCAGAGGTTACTCATGAAGCTACTTAAGACATCAATTATGAGGTCTATATCCTATACGACATATGTATAGTAGTCACTAAATACAGCAGATATAAAAATAATTATAAAAAATAAAAACTTTGAAAGTATGAAAGTATAGTTACTATTATTATTATGACATTAATAATAAAATAAACAATTATGCATTCATTTGCTTTTCATGGTAACATTTCTAATGGGCGTTGAGTGAAATTTGTGTTTTTTTTGTATGCACTCTATGTTAAACATTTTATCATAGAGTATAAAGAAATGCGCTAATAGTCAGCAGAATATTTGAAATTTGTTTGTAGCTTTTCATTTTTTGGAAGTATCTTGACATTATTTTGACTTTATGACAAACTTTCATGCATAAGTTTTGTTGCATGTCTAAGTTAATGCTTAATGATATTTGATAAATACTCGTATTAGAAGACAATTCATGACAAAAATTATGTCGTAAAATTACCCCACTAGCCTTAAAATTATTGTTTAATCACAGGATTATACTAATTTTTAAATAGAATACTATTACTTAGACTTAGTGACACAAACAGAATTTTTTTCATTTCGAGCAAAAGTTGTACTTTTCTATATTATTTTTATGTCTGGTAATAATCAATATGATAAATTATGCATCTAAGCTTGATCCAAATGACAAATTCGATTCCTAATCTATCTTTTACAAAACATGTATTTAAAATATTCTGTTTCAGATGTAGCTAGCAAATGGTATAAAAATATCTACATAATTTCAATTGACAGTAGAAAGCCAATAACCAGCATGTCGGCGCTGTAGCTACAAATACACAATAATTACAAACATACTCTATCGGCTATCGCCAGACACCTACGTAACGCCCCCAAATAAGGAAAAGAACAACACTCAATAAAGTTAAATTCCAAGATCTAATGACTCTTTAAAGAGTCGAAAAATTATGATATTTATATAAAGTCTATAAAAAGTTAAAAAAAACTTTTAATAATTAAAGAAACATATTCAAGCATTTTTCCGCCAAGTTTTTGCACGAGGTACTTAATAAATTTGTTATAGCAACAAATTTTATGTATGGGTCGTTCTCAAAACTTGGGACACTAGTAGTGAAAATATTATTTTTCTAAAGGAATCAGTTAACCAGCGATGATGGTGAGCTTGCTCAAGCCTACAGCTCTTATCGTTGTTTTAGCAGCCTTAATTTATAAATCCAGGATAATTTGAGAATTATATAGAAGAACATGATTTAGAATGAGAATCTATTCTACATTCGTTGGATGACTGAAACATTTATTTTTCATTATATGCAATACATGGCATTGTTTCGGATAACACATTTGTACCTCAAACAAACAAAACATTCCCAATTCAATAATGACATAAATTTTTTATTGACTTTGTTTATATACATTCAACAGAATGCAACTAGTTTTAAAGACAACATCCAAGAATTTTAACATTTCTAATTAAAACGTGAACGACAGCATCGATTCGATGTTGCGACCATGAGTAAAAATGTACATGTACGACTGTAATTAAAGTGCAGTGCCTGTCAAATGTGTGTACAAGCATGAATATATTGCAACAGGTGTAGAACTAAGCATCGTTTCTCTTTAAATTATTGCGACTAGGTGTTAGCAGATCATGTTGTTCAATTAGCTGTAGAAAACAGGGGCATACGTGGATATACTAAAACGCTTTGAGTTCTGATTTGAATATATATGCTGCACGAAACAACGAATTACTGATTGAATAATAATTTAATTTCCAAACAGGAATATTATTTAACTATAACATACATCACCCAGTAAATTACGTTAAATATTAAAAATGTCAGCGGAAAAAGTCTGCGCGAAATTTTGTCAATTTTTCGAGCCCGATTTACGTATCGCGGATCGTCTAACAGACTCTGCTGGTACAGCCGCTGCAGGCTGCCTTCGCCGTCACGGCTCGACTTTGGAGGCTCCGGACTGGATGGTGTAAACTAAAATTCGAGACAAGTCACAAAGTCGAGAAACTTACGTGCATGTAAGGACGCTTATTGGCGGATTCGATCCAGTACCTCTACGTTTTATCAAATAGCTGCTAAGTAAAATATCATAACTATCTCACTGTACTCAACTTCTAGTATAATCCCAACCTTTGCTATATCGCCAAATTCCATGGTGACATCGTAGGATCGAGCACCCAGCCTGGACGATCTGGCCATCTGTTGCACCGAGTCCTTCCTGCTGTACACGTTGACAACGGCGAACTCAAGCAGCGAGGCGAATACGAATATGAGGCAGACGCTCATCCAGACATCAATGGCTTTGATGTAGGAGACTCTGGGCAGGGATTGGCCAGCGCCCGAGGACTGCGTTGTCATGGTGAGCACTGCAGGTGCCGGGGAATGGGATACTATTTGTGCGCATGCTAGGCTTGGTAGAGTGGGAAACCACTAAGGAGAATGGGAAGCCACTAAGGAGAATGGGAAGCCACTAAGGAGAATGGAAAACCACTAAGGAGAATGGGAAGCCACTAAGGAGAATGGGAAACCACTTAGGAGAATGGGAAACCAGTAATGAAAATTGGAAACCAATAAAGAGAATGGGAAACCACTAAGGATAATGGGAAATCACTTTGGAGAATGGGAAACCAATAAAGAGAATGGGAAATCACTTTGGAGAATGGGAAACCAATAAAGAGAATGGGAAACCACTTTGGAGAATGGGAAACCAATAAAGAGAATGGGAAACCACTAAGGAGAATGGGAAACCAATAAAGAGAATGGGAAACCATTAAGGAGAATGGGAAACCAATAAGGAGAATGGGAAGCCAATAAAGAGAATGGGAAACCAATAAGGAGAATGGGAAACCAATAAGGAGAATGGGAAACCATTAAGGAGAATGGGAAACCAATAAGGAGAATGGGAAGCCAATAAAGAGAATGGGAAACCATTAAGGAGAATGGGAAACCATTAAGGAGAATGGGAAACCATTAAGGAGAATGGGAAACCAATAAGGAGAATGGGAAACCATTAAGGAGAATGGGAAACCAATAAGGAGAATGGGAAGCCAATAAAGAGAAATGGGAAACCACTAGGAAGAATGGGAAGCCACTAAGGAGAATGGCAAGCCAATAAAGAGAATGGGAAACCACTTAGGAGAACTGGAAACCACTAAGGAGAATTGGAAACCACTAAGGAGAATGGGAAACCACTAAGGAGAATGGGAAACCACTAAGGAGAATGGGAAACCACTAAGGAGAATGGGAAACCACTAAGGAGAATGGGAAACCACTAAGGAGAATGGGAAACCACTAAGGAGAATGGAAAACCACTAAGGAGAATGGGAAACCAATAAGGAGAATGGGAAACCATTAAGGAGAATGGGAAACCAATAAGGAGAATGGGAAGCCAATAAAGAGAATGGGAAACCATTAAGGAGAATGGGAAACCAATAAAGAGAATGGGAAACCACTTTGGAGAATGGGAAACCAATAAAGAGAATGGGAAACCACTTAGGAGAACTGGAAACCACTAAGGAGAATTGGAAACCACTAAGGAGAATGGGAAACCACTAAGGAGAATGGGAAACCACTAAGGAGAATGGGAAACCACTAAGGAGAATGGGAAACCACTAAGGAGAATGGGAAACCACTAAGGAGAATGGGAAACCACTAAGGAGAATGGGAAACCACTAAGGAGAATGGAAAACCACTAAGGAGAATGGGAAACCAATAAGGAGAATGGGAAACCATTAAGGAGAATGGGAAACCAATAAGGAGAATGGGAAGCCAATAAAGAGAATGGGAAACCATTAAGGAGAATGGGAAACCAATAAAGAGAATGGGAAACCACTTTGGAGAATGGGAAACAAATAAAGAGAATGGGAAACCACTAAGGAGAATGGGAAACCAATAAAGAGAATGGGAAACCATTAAGGAGAATGGGAAACCAATAAGGAGAATGGGAAGCCAATAAAGAGAATGGGAAACCATTAAGGAGAATGGGAAACCAATAAGGAGAATGGGAAACCATTAAGGAGAATGGGAAACCAATAAGGAGAATGGGAAGCCAATAAAGAGAATGGGAAACCATTAAGGAGAATGGGAAACCAATAAGGAGAATGGGAAACCATTAAGGAGAATGGGAAACCAATAAGGAGAATGGGAAACCATTAAGGAGAATGGGAAACCAATAAGGAGAATGGGAAGCCAATAAAGAGAAATGGGAAACCACTAGGAAGAATGGGAAGCCACTAAGGAGAATGGCAAGCCAATAAAGAGAATGGGAAACCACTTAGGAGAACTGGAAACCACTAAGGAGAATTGGAAACCACTAAGGAGAATGGGAAACCACTAAGGAGAATGGGAAACCACTAAGGAGAATGGGAAACCACTAAGGAGAATGGGAAACCACTAAGGAGAATGGGAAACCACTAAGGAGAATGGGAAACCACTAAGGAGAATGGAAAACCACTAAGGAGAATGGGAAACCAATAAGGAGAATGGGAAACCATTAAGGAGAATGGGAAACCAATAAGGAGAATGGGAAGCCAATAAAGAGAATGGGAAACCATTAAGGAGAATGGGAAACCAATAAGGAGAATGGGAAACCATTAAGGAGAATGGGAAACCAATAAGGAGAATGGGAAACCAATAAGGAGAATGGGAAACCATGAAGGAGAATGGGAAACCAATAAGGAGAATGGGAAACCATTAAGGAGAATGGGAAACCAATAAGGAGAATGGGAAACCATTAAGGAGAATGGGAAACCAATAAGGAGAATGGGAAGCCAATAAAGAGAAATGGGAAACCACTAGGAAGAATGGGAAGCCACTAAGGAGAATGGGAAACCAATAAAGAGAATGGGAAACCACTTAGGAGAACTGGAAACCACTAAGGAGAATGGGAAACCACTAAGGAGAATGGGAAACCACTAAGGAGAATGGGAAACCACTAAGGAGAATGGGAAACCACTAAGGAGAATGGGAAACCACTAAGGAGAATGGGAAACCACTAAGGAGAATGGGAAACCACTAAGGAGAATGGGAAACCACTAAGGAGAATGGGAAACCACTAAGGAGAATGGGAAGACAATAAAGAGAATGGGAAACCACGATGTGACTGGGAAACCCCAAAGGGGACTTCATGGGACACCGAAAAGGGGAGTGGGGAAGCTACAAAGGGGAGTGGGGAAGCTACAAAGGGGAGTGGGGAAGCTACAAAGGGGAGTGGGGAAGCTACAAAGGGGAGTGGGGAAGCTACAAAGGGGAGTGGGGAAGCTACAAAGGGGAGTGGGGAAGCTACAAAGAGGGGGGGGAGCTACAAATGGGAGTGGGGAAGCTACAAAGGAGAGTGGGGAAGTTATATTCCAAGACGCTCTCAGATTTTATTTAAGCTACTAATCAGTACTATGAGCAGCGTATGCAAATCATAGACTAAACTGACTCACCAGTGAGCAGGCCAAGGCTCACCCGAGCCGGTATGGCCTCAGTGTTAATCCAGAAAGCTACCCAGCTCAGAATTACAATCAGAACAGTTGGAATGTAGACCTGGAGGGTTGGCGTGTCAGATTCTCAGCTAAATTTGGTCAAGAAACAATCTAGACACAGGGTTTAGATCTTGTGTAGATCTGCTAAGATGTGCACAGGTCGATATATCTATATTCCCAAACCTGACTGTTTCCTCAGCTCACCAAGAGTTCGCCAACCCTCGACGGGAAATTCCAGTTGGGAATTTACTAATGGAACAGGCTTGCTGGCTGTGAGACTCAGTCCTAGCAGAAAATGATGCCATAAATCATAAGCAAAACGCATTACTGAAAAATCATTAACACGAAGTAGGTTCCCACTGCGGTGTCGTAAAAATAACGGCATAGGGGTTGTCGCCGAGAATGACTGCTGCACGAACCTGAATAATGAAGTAGCCAATGTCCCTCTGCAGGATGAAGTCCACTTGAAGGCAGGGATAACTCCCAGTAGTGTAGTTCTTTGAGCAGTCCCTGGTTGGGTAGCCTTTGAGCATGAACTGCGGCATGCTTAGTTCGTCTGTTGACTCCACTGACTTGTTAACTAACCATTTGAATATCACCGTTTGCATTGTGTGTCCGACTGGAAGGGTTTAGCGTATCGTGTATGCGTAATATACTCGTAGTTCCGGTAAACTTCCGGTCTGCTTCTTATTGGCTTCTCGCTTGGTAAAAGTTCCAGTTCCGGTCTAGTCTGGTTCCGGCCTAGTTTCAGTCTGGTTCCGGGCCTAGTTCCAGTCTGGTTCCGGCCTAGTTTCAGTCTGGTTCCGGCCTAGTTACAGTCTGGTTCCGGCCTAGCTACAGTCTGGTTCCGGTCTAGTTCAGTTCCAGCTACAGTCTGGTTCCGGCCTAGCTACAGTCTGGTTCCGGCCCAGCTACAGTCTGGTTCCGGCCCAGCTACAGTCTGGTTCCGACCTAGCTACAGTCTGGTTCCGGCCTAGCTACAGTCTGGTTCCGACCCAGCTACAGTCTGGTTCCGGCCTAGCTACAGTCTGGTTCCGGCCTAGTTCAGTTCCAGCTACAGTCTGGTTCCGGCCTAGCTACAGTCTGGTTCCGGCCTAGTTCAGTTCCAGCTACAGTCTGGTTCCGGCCTAGCTACAGTCTGGTTCCGACCCAGCTACAGTCTGGTTCCGGCCTAGCTACAGTCTGGTTCCGGCCTAGTTCAGTTCCAGCTACAGTCTGGTTCCGGCCTAATTCAGTTCCAGCTACAGTCTGGTTCCGGCCTAGCTACAGTCTGGTTCCGGCCCAGCTACAGTCTGGTTCCGGCCTAGCTACAGTCTGGTTCCGACCCAGCTACAGTCTGGTTCCGGCCTAGCTACAGTCTGGTTCCGGCCTAGCTACAGTCTGGTTCCGACCCAGCTACAGTCTGGTTCCGGCCTAGCTACAGTCTGGTTCCGACCCAGCTACAGTCTGGTTCCGGCCTAGCTACAGTCTGGTTCCGACCCAGCTACAGTCTGGTTCCGGCCTAGCTACAGTCTGGTTCCGGCCTAGCTACAGTCTGGTTCCGACCCAGCTACAGTCTGGTTCCGGCCTAGCTACAGTCTGGTTCCGGTCTAGCTACAGTCTGGCAGTCTGGTTCCGGCCTACTCACAGCTTTCCAGCATCATGGGACAAATTTGCGTGTCTAACGGATATTTCTGCAGCTGCATCATGCAGGACAGAGTGGCAGAAATTCTAAAAAGTGTGATAGCAGATGAAGGAAAGGTTAATATACACTCTGAAATTGAAAAGCATTAGCAGAAGACCAAAGCAACTCACTTCATGACATACCACAGCTTGCCGTCGGGATACAAATTAATAAACCGATTCGGAATGGTCACGTGATGGAAATCAGCCTTCTTTTCGTTTCTTAGAAATGGACAAGAGGAGGTGGCCGAGACGCGTTTTTTGTTTGAATCAGTTCATTTAATGACAATAACTAGCCGGACAGAGATAGAGAGACAGACAGACAGACAGACAGACAGACAGACAGACAGACAGACAGACAGACAGACAGACAGACAGACAGACAGACAGACAGACAGACAGACACAGACAGACAGACAGACAGACAGACAGACAGACAGACACAGACAGACAGACAGACAGACAGACAGACAGACAGACAGACAGACAGACAGACAGACAGACAGACAGACAGACAGACAGACAGACAGACAGACAGACAGACAGACAGACAGACAGACAGACAGACAGACAGACAGACAGACAGACAGACAGACAGACAGACAGACAGACAGACAGACAGACAGAGGCTATGCAGTGTCTCACCTGAAGAAGACATCAGGCACCCATAACTTCTCCCAGATTCTGTCCTCCAGCTTCACGCAGTCTTTATGGCCGCCAACCTCGCTCCTGTTGAACTTGAGCCGGGGATCATACCACTCCTGGCGCAGGTAGATGTTGACAGAATAGTCCTGCAAATATACATTTTGATGCCTTGCATGCAGCTTTAATTGTGTAAAGCTTGTACAGTGCTGGCTCCCACACAGTGTTTTGATCGCAGCTCAGACCTGCTACCCTATCACTGCAGGGTGGCCTTACCATGAGATGTGTACAAGCTGCCCATTCAAGCTACGTACTAACCGCGGCCAGCTTTGCTTAACTTGCAGATGCAACCAAACTCACCATTGTCTGCTCGCTTATCGAGTAGAAACTGTTGATGTAGATGCCAAGGTGAACTGTTGTCGGCTTGTCTGAATGTTGAGCAAAATTTTCATGATTAAGATTAATTAAATGAGAATAATATTTCTACTTGGCAGGCTTCGTGAATTTCGTGAAAACGGTTGAAGCTCTTTTTAGTAAATGTGTACCGGTATGAGATACTCCATGTCGTACATGTAGTTTCAATTTTTATGTGAATTGAATTAAGAAACTCTCCTCTCCTCCATCTTTTCCCACACCTCCTTCTCCTCCCTCTTCTCCCTCTTCTCCCTCACCTCCTTCTCCTCCCTCTTCTCTCCTCCCTCTCCTCCCTCTAATCCCTCTAATCCCTCTCCTCCCTCTCCTCCCTCTAATCCCTCTTCTCCCTCACCTCCCTCTCCTCCCTCTCCTCCCTCTCCTCCCTCTCCTCCCTCTCCTCCCTCTCCTCCCTCTCCTCCCTCTCCTCCCTCACCTCCCTCACCTCCTTCTCCTCCCTCTTCTCCCTCTTCTCTCTCACCTCCCTCTCCTCCCTCTCCTCCCTCTCCTCCCTCACCTCCTTCTCCTCCCTCTTCTCCCTCTTCTCTCTCACCTCCCTCTCCTCCCTCTCCTCCCTCTCCTCCCTCTCCTCCCTCTCCTCCCTCTTCTCCCTCTTCTCTCTCACCTCCCTCTCCTCCCTCTCCTCCCTCTCCTCCCTCACCTCCTTCTCCTCCCTCTTCTCCCTCTTCTCTCTCACCTCCCTCTCCTCCCTCTCCTCCCTCTCCTCCCTCTCCTCCCTCTCCTCCCTCTTCTCCCTCTTCTCTCTCACCTCCTTCTCCTCCCTCTTCTCCTTCTTCTCCCTCTTCTCCCTCACCTCCTTCTCCTCCCTCTTTAATCCTCCCTCTCCTCCCTCTAATCCCTCACCTCCATCTCCTCCCTATACTCCCTCTTCTCCCTCACCTCCTTCTCCTCCCTCTTCTCTCCTCCCTCTCCTCCCTCTCCTCCCTCTTCTCTCCTCCCTCTCCTCCCTCACCTCCCTCACCTCCTTCTCCTCCCTCTTCTCTCCTCCCTCTTCTCCCTCTTCTCCCTCACCTCCTTCTCCTCCCTCTTCTCTCCTCCCTCTCCTCCCTCTCCTCCCTCTCCTCCCTCTCCTCCCTCTAATCCCTCTAATCCCTCTCCTCCCTCTCCTCCCTCTAATCCCTCTTCTCCCTCACCTCCCTCTCCTCCCTCTCCTCCCTCTTCTCCCTCTCCTCCCTCTCCTGCCTCTAATCCCTCTTCTCCCTAACCTCCCTCTCCTCCCTCTCGTCCCTCTCCTCCCTCTCCTCCCTCTCCTCC
The DNA here is from genome assembly GCA_002269645.1 of Macrostomum lignano. Lineage (NCBI taxonomy): Eukaryota > Metazoa > Platyhelminthes > Macrostomidae > Macrostomum > Macrostomum lignano. The sequence continues at coordinate 38,819 of NIVC01001393.1, read as the reverse complement.
CTCTTCTCCCTCACCTCCTTCTCCTCCCTCTTCTCTCCTCCCTCTCCTCCCTCTCCTCCCTCTTCTACCTCACCTCCTTCTCCTTCCTCTTCAATCCTCCCTCTCCTCCCTCTAATCCCTCTAATCCCTCTCCTCCCTCTCCTCCCTCTAATCCCTCACCTCCCTCACCTCCCTCTCCTCCCTCTCCTCCCTCTCCTCCCTCTTCTCCCTCACCTCCTTCTCCTCCCTCTCCTCCCTCTCCTCCCTCTCCTCCCTCTCCTCCCTCTCCTCCCTCTTCTCCCTCACCTCCTTCTCCTCCCTCTTCTCCCTCACCTCCTTCTCCTCCCTCTCCTCCCTCTCCTCCCTCTCCTCCCTCTCCTCCCTCTCCTCCCTCTCCTCCCTCTCCTCCCTCTCCTCCCTCTCCTCCCTCTCCTCCCTCTTCTCCCTCTTCTCCCTCACCTCTTTCTCCTCCCTCTTCTCCCTCACCTCCTTCTCCTCCCTCTTCTCTCCTCCCTCTCCTCCCTCTCCTCCCTCTCCTCCCTCTCCTCCCTCTCCTCCCTCTCCTTCCTCTCCTCCCTCTAATCCCTCACCTCCTTCTCCTCCCTCTCCTCTCTTCCCTCTCCTCTCTTCCCTCTCCTCGCTTCCCTCTACTGGCTTTTGTTGCATTTAGCAGCCCTCTATTGTGAATAGGACTCGAAAGCAAACTACGTATATCAGTAGGGTTAGCATACGAGTGGTTAGTTACTCGTATTGAAGAAACAATAGACGGAACTGAAAGTTGTATAATGTTTCAGAGGCTAGTGTAAAAAGCAGAAGATGACAGGGGTGAAGGCAAAAGTGCTATTTGTAGAGGGCAATGAAAGAAGAGGAAAAACAGAAGATGAAACGGAGGAATAGCTGGGTGAATCTGATTTACAGAGAAACCCTCACAGGAGTAACAGGAGAAGTTACAAGCCTGTGGCGACGGAGAGAAGGCGGTTGCTTTGCTTGCCTAGAAAAAGGCCAAAACCACATTTCAGACTCTCGCACTGACACAGTCGCGGTGCCTGCCTGGCCTTAGCAAACAAGTGCCAAGAGGCTGAATTTGTTTAAAGCAGCTGGGAGTTGAAATGCAAAATCTGATATATATGTAGTGGCTATTCTCTTTCCTCAAAGAATATTTCTCCACCTACGGCTTAAATAAATATGGCTACAGTGTATATACTTGTACATTGAGGGATAGAAGTTTTAAATAGAGAGTCAATTGCCCTGGTGTACATTGAGGGATAGAAGTTTTAAATAGAGAGTCAATTGCCCTGGCGTACATTGAGGGATAGAAGTTTTAAATAGAGAGTCAATTGCCCTGGTGTACATTGAGGGATAGAAGTTTTAAATAGAGAGTCAATTGCCCTGGTGTACATTGAGGGATAGAAGTTTTAAATAGAGAGTCAATTGCCCTGGTGTACACTGAGGGATAGAAGTTTTAAATAGAGAGTCAATTGCCCTGGCGTACACTGAGGGATAGAAGTTTTAAATAGAGAGTCAATTGCCCTGGTGTACATTGAGGGATAGAAATTTTAAATAGAGAGTCAATTGCCCTGGTGTACATTGAGGGATAGAAGTTTTAAATAGAGAGTCAATTGCCCTGGCGTACACTGAGGGATAGAAGTTTTAAATAGAGAGTCAATTTACAAGTATAGAGAGGGATAGAAGTTGTTAATCACGTAAAAGATAGTCAGGGGCCCGGTGTACATTGAAGGTAAGAATAATTTTTAAGGAAGTAGCAGCGCAGCACAAAAAATGAACTGTAATCTACAAAAGTTGGAGCTTTTTCTAAAAATTCATTAGAAAAAATTCTACAAAGTTTACCTACCTCCATGGGGGCTGTTCTGTCGAGTATAGTTCTGTAACAGTCGATCAATAATGTTCTTTCTAAAGAGGAAATTCGAGAAAAAGCAAGGAACTTTTATATAAATGATTAGTTCAGTAAGCTTTTAGCTCCAATAAAAATTTATAAAACATACGGGTTCAGAAGTAAGTAGTACTGCGCGGCCAGAGAGTAAATTACAATTGAGTCGAATGCATTTATGGGAAAGCTAAAAACTTGAGGAAAATATGCTCTCGCGCTAATGCTCGGGATTACCTTTGTGAGGACTTTCGTCACGGTTGTAGCCAGCCAGGAGTCTGCTGCTGAGCCTCTCGCTACGGGGTTGGTGATTGCAGCTGGAGTTTGCACTCTCGGGCACTGAGACAGGCAACAAGGCTGACCCGAAGACAAAAACTGAGACAGACACTGAGACAGACAGACAGACAGACAGACAGACAGACAGACAGACAGACAGACAGACAGACAGACAGACAGACAGACAGACAGACAGACAGACAGACAGACAGACAGACAGACAGACAGACAGACAGACAGACAGACAGACAGACAGACAGACAGACAGACAGACAGACAGACAGACAGACAGACAGACAGACAGACAGACAGACAGACAGACAGACAGACAGACAGACAGACAGACAGACAGACAGACAGACAGACAGACAGACAGACAGACAGACAGACAGACAGACAGACAGACAGACAGACAGACAGACAGACAGACAGACAGACTCAAATATAATAGTGCTCATCACTTACACTTTCATAGATTGGTCCACCGTGAAACTGTTGGACTGGTCTGTTGTGTAGTTTTGCCTGTCCAAACTAAAATAAGTAATGAATAATTTGACCAACCAACATCCGATTTTGATTAGAAATCATGGCTACGTTAGTATACACGCCGGCGGAAAAACCGCGGAAATTCCAATTCATAGAAACTCAACAATTATGGAAATGTTTTAACAAGGACAGCCTTCTGATAGAAGAACGAAAAAGCACGCATTTAAATATCGATTTTCATTCAGTCAACACAGCTGGCAACGCTACACTGGCCTGCACAATTCGTGCAAGAGATGCAGAGCTGGCAATATGCAAGAAGTTTACCTAAGGGCTGCTCCTGCTTGCAGGGGTGCGCAGACACCAAATATCAGCGGCAACAGTACGAGTAGAACCAGCCTGACTGTGTCTGGCATCGTTGGGATCTGAAATCAGGTATAAACCGTTTTTTTATCACAAGAATCGCTAGCTGGAGAGAAGAGACATGAGAGAGGAGAGAGGAGAGAAGAGAGAAGATAGAGTAGAGAGGAAAGAGGGGACAAGAGACAGGAGACAGGAGAGAGGAGAGAGGAGAGAGGAGATAGGAGAGAGGAGAGAGGAGAGAGGAGAGAGGAGAGAGAAGAGAGGAGAGAGAAGAGAGGAGAGAGGGGACAGGAGACAGGAGACAGGAGAGAGGAGAGAGGAGAGAGGAGAGAGGAGAGAGGAGAGAGAAGAGAGAAGAGAGGGGACAGGAGACAGGAGACAGGAGACAGGAGACAGGAGACAGGAGACAGGAGAGAGGAGAGAGGAGAGAGGAGAGAGGAGATAGGAGAGAGGAGAGAGGAGAGAGGAAAGAGGAGAGAGGAGAGAGGAGAGAGGAGAGAGGAGTGAGTACTTTAATGTTGTGGAATTCAACACTGAATATACTACAATACGTAACAAGGTAGTTATAACTCTAATTTCGAACTTGTAAAAGTACAAATCCTTACTATTCGAAGTTGCAATCTACAAGGCCACGCAAGGCATGGATACTAATCTATATTGTATGGATTGCCAGTTGCGGAGGGTCACGCAATATGACAAATGAGATTTTCAATCTATGATCAATTTCTCTGTACAGCTATAGCAATTAAAATGTTTTTTTTAAAGTTGCAAAACTTATGCTCTGGAAATTTGTTAAATTGAGCTCACCTATCAGGTACGTAGAATTTATGAAACTGAAGTGTCTTCTTCCTCTGCTTTGCAGATGAATTTTCTTTCCTAGCAGCTGTGGATAAGCAGAAACTGTTTGGGGACAGACTCACGGAGAATCGCCTGAGCCAATTATAGCCCGAGTTTGGTTGCCAGGGTTAGAATTCGATGCTCTCACAAATTTTTGGGCGTCTACATGGGGGGGGGGCGTCGGGCAGTGGTGCCAGCATGGGCCTGCATAATTAATACTGCAGGTACACTCTGCAGCATTCTGTTTTAGAGTGACTTCGCTAGCAGAGTCTGCAAGGCTTCTGGGAATGCTCCAAGGCTGGGGCGCTGAAGAATGTCTATATGAGGCCGTAATTTCGGCAGCGCATAATGTTGACACTACTTGGTTATTTTTACGCAGCTGCCTGAACTTGGCATAGCAGGAAACTCAGGCAAATCAAAATCTTGCAGCTTTCAAAAATGTTTGAGACTTGAGTTACACAGGCTAAACTATTCTTTATAAGTACAACTATTGGTGATATAAGCATGCTTCAATCTCAGATGATTTCATCAAATACATCCAGTCTGCACCGAGCGTCTCAAGCTGGTAAAGCTAGGAAGCTGGTAAAGCCTATTGTACCATGACCTTTGTGCCCGCTGGGCACTTATTCTTGCCTTTTAATGCCATAGACTACATTTAAGCCCGCTTGCAGGAAAGAAATATCGAAATTAACGGGCAGTTAATGACATTTAACGCCCGATTGTCTATGTCAAACTTACTTTAATGCAAATTAGCGGGCAGTTAATGACATTTAACGCCCGATTGTCTATGTCAAACTTACTTTAATGCAAATTAGCGGGCAGTTAATGACATTTAACGCCCGATTGTCTATGTCAAACTTACTTTAATGCAAATTAGAGGGCAGTTAATGACATTTAACGCCCGATTGTCTATGTCAAACTTACTTTAATGCAAATTAGAGGGCAGTTAATGACATTTAACGCCCGATTGTCTATGTCAAACTTACTTTAATGCAAATTAGAGGGCAGTTAATGACATTTAACGCCCGATTGTCTATGTCAAACTTACTTTAATGCAAATTAGCGGGCAGTTAATGACATTTAACGCCCGATTGTCTATGTCAAACTTACTTTAATGCAAATTAGAGGGCAGTTAATGACATTTAACGCCCGATTATTCTGTCCCACTTTGTCAAGGACACAAATGTCTATGGCACAATAATAGTAATACCTATGCTTTACGGGCGTTAATGAGAAATCCTCGAGCGCCTAGCGGTGCCCTCTGGTTTTACCAATAACGCCCTGAAAGCATGGGTATTAATGTACTATTGATTTATTTGGCTTTCAAGCAACCAGGTCAAGTCCTACGGGTGGATTATTTTTTACTTTCATCAGCCAATGGATTCCTATGGGGGTAAATTCCAAGTTTTGAGGGGACAATTCGACCATAGACTATTTCAGATGCGCAATCCATGGTATTCCTTCATCCATGGCTGTCGCTCTTCCAGGCTTGAAGAAGCAAGCGATTCATTTATGTCTATGGCTATAACTAACCAGGTTTCATGTAGAGTGTTGCACTTTAAAAAGTACATTTTGTATGCTAAAGCTCATAGCACTGGATATGTATTCGATGAAATCAACTGAGACCCAAGCATGTTTATCACCAATAGTCACGGAGAATCGCCTGAGCCAATTATAGCCCGAGTTTGGTTGCCAGGGTTAGAATTCGATGCTCTCACAAATTTTTGGGCGTCTACATGGGGGGGGGGGCGTCGGGCAGTGGTGCCAGCATGGGCCTGCATAATTAATACTGCAGGTACACTCTGCAGCATTCTGTTTTAGAGTGACTTCGCTAGCAGAGTCTGCAAGGCTTCTGGGAATGCTCCAAGGCTGGGGCGCTGAAGAATGTCTATATGAGGCCGTAATTTCGGCAGCGCATAATGTTGACACTACTTGGTTATTTTTACGCAGCTGCCTGAACTTGGCATAGCAGGAAACTCAGGCAAATCAAAATCTTGCAGCTTTCAAAAATGTTTGAGACTTGAGTTACACAGGCTAAACTATTCTTTATAAGTAAATATGTTTATATACCCAAGCATGTTTATCACCAATAGTTTCACTTATAAAGAATAAAGTATGATGCCTCAAATTGCAATAGTTTTCCCTCTGTAACTTAAGTCTCAAGCATTGGGACGCCCGAAGAAAAAATGAATAATAACTGTATTTTTGCTCTGATTTCTGCGCAAACACTCTGCAGTTGTCAGTAATTGTTGTGAGAGCTTTTATTTGTTAGCACATCTCATATAAATGTCAGAGTTTCAACTGGCCGTGGACGTTTTTGACAGAACCTATCTGCTGTACTGGGTCTAGAAACAGTGGGAAAGGACAGACAAACACAGAAGAAGTAAAGGGAATTTTTCCCACAAAGTCAAATTAAAAACTGAAGTTTGTAGTTCCATTTCGAAATTGGATGCTAGGAAATCAAAGTCGGTAATAAAAGGAATTAGTGAATCGATTTAGGTGAAACAGTAGAAGTCATATTTACACGCAGGTAGAGGTTAAAGTACACCGCTCACTGATAGGGCAGTGGGTAAAAATGGTGCAGTTTTGGGCAGAACAGTAGACATGTGAAGGCGTTGGCTGCAGCATATTACTGTTAGTAGACTGATTGTGATCAACTTATATAATTATATAACAGTTTCATCTTACGAACGGTGCCCCTCACAGGTTTCTATTTTGATCCCTGAAAAACAGTGATAGTCTGAGAAAGTAAAGGAGTAGAGGAGAGGGAAGAGAGGGAGGAGAGGGGGAGAGGGGCGAGAGGGAGGAGAGGGGCGAGAGGGAGGAGAGGGGCGAGAGGGAGGAGAGGGGCGAGAGGGGCGAGAGGGAGGAGAGGGAGGAGAGGGGCGAGAGGGGCGAGAGGGGGAGAGGGGCGAGAGGGGCGAGAGGGAGGAGAGGGAGAGAAGGAGGAGAGGGAGAGAGGGAGGAGAGGGGCGAGAGGGGAGAGGGGCGAGAGGGAGGAGAGGGAGGAGAGGGGCGAGAGGGGCGAGAGGGGGAGGGGGAGAAGGAGGAGAGGGAGAGAAGGAGGAGAGGGAGAGAGGGAGGAGAGGGGGAGAGGGAGGAGAGGGGAGAGGGAGGAGAGGGAGGAGAGGGAGAGAAGGAGGAGAGGGAGAGAGGGAGGAGAGGGGCGAGAGGGGAGAGGGGCGAGAGGGAGGAGAGGGAGGAGAGGGGCGAGAGGGGCGAGAGGGGGAGAGGGCGAGAGGGAGGAGAGGGAGGAGAGGGAGGAGAGGGGCGAGAGGGGAGAGGGGGAGAAGGAGGAGAGGGAGAGAGGGAGGAGAGGGGCGAGAGGGGCGAGAGGGGGAGAGGGGCGAGAGGGAGGAGAGGGAGGAGAGGGAGGAGAGGGGCGAGAGGGGAGAGGGGCGAGAGGGAGGAGAGGGAGGAGAGGGGCGAGAGGGGCGAGAGGGGGAGAGGGGCGAGAGGGAGGAGAGGGAGAGAAGGAGGAGAGGGAGAGAGGAGGAGAGGGGGAGAGGGAGGAGAGGGGGAGAGGGGCGAGAGGGGCGAGAGGGGAGAGGGCGAGAGGGAGGAGAGGAAGAGAAGGAGGAGAGGGAGAGAGGGAGGAGAGGGGCGAGAGGGGGAGAGGGGCGAGAGGAGGAGAGGGAGGAGAGGGGCGAGAGGGGCGAGAGGGGGAGAGGGGCGAGAGGGAGGAGAGGGAGAGAAGGAGGAGAGGGAGAGAGGGAGGAGAGGGGGAGAGGGAGGAGAGGGGGAGAGGGGCGAGAGGGAGGAGAGGGAGAGAAGGAGGAGAGGGAGAGAGGGAGGAGAGGGGCGAGAGGGGAGAGGGCGAGAGGGAGGAGAGGGAGGAGAGGGGCGAGAGGGGCGAGAGGGGGAGAGGGGCGAGAGGAGGAGAGGGAGAGAAGGAGAGAGAGAGAGAGGGAGGAGAGGGGCGAGAGGGAGGAGAGGGAGGAGAGGGAGGAGAGGGCGAGAGGGGGAGAGGGGCGAGAGGGAGGAGAGGGAGGAGAGGGAGGAGAGGGGCGAGAGGGGGAGAGGGGAGAGGGGCGAGAGGGAGGAGAGGGAGAGAAGGAGGAGAGGGAGAGAGGGAGGAGAGGGGCGAGAGGGGAGAGGGGCGAGAGGGAGGAGAGGGAGGAGAGGGGCGAGAGGGAGGAGAGGGGGAGAGGGGCGAGAGGGAGGAGAGGGAGAGAAGGAGGAGAGGGAGAGAGGGAGGAGAGGGGCGAGAGGGAGGAGAGGGAGGAGAGGGAGGAGAGGGGCGAGAGGGGGAGAGGGGCGAGAGGGAGGAGAGGGAGGAGAGGGAGGAGAGGGGCGAGAGGGGGAGAGGGGGAGAAGGAGGAGAGGGAGAGAGGGAGGAGAGGGGCGAGAGGGGCGAGAGGGGGAGAGGGGCGAGAGGGAGGAGAGGGAGAGAAGGAGGAGAGGGAGAGAGGGAGGAGAGGGGCGAGAGGGGGAGAGGGGCGAGAGGGAGAGAAGGAGGAGAGGGGGAGAAGGAGGAGAGGGAGAGAAGGAGGAGAGGGAGAGAGGGAGGAGAGGGGGAGAGGGAGGAGAGGAAGCAAAATGGAAAGAGGACAGAACGAACGCAAGGGCCAAAACCAGATGGAATTAGTGAAGGAAATCCAGAGACCGATCTAGAGACGGCGAACATCTAAAGAGAAATCTATGAGTCCTGCGCCCCTCCTATAGGGCAGAGGCTCCCTGTGAGTCCTGGCTGCAGCAGTAGAATCCCTCCGCAGCCTCGGTCAGTTGAAGCCGTCGCCAGCAGCGGAATCCGTCGTGTTGGTCAGCAGGCGCATCGGTTTCGACGATTTTCGTCGAGAAGCGGCAGCTGCGGCTACTGCGGCGGCCACGGCGTCAACCGCGGGAGAAGCCGTCGAGGATTTCACAGCAGCACCGACACTCCGTTGGACGATGGTTGACGGCAGCGGCGGCGGCGGCGTCGGCGTTAGAGAAAGTGTTGGCGACTTCGGCGAGGTCGGGAAGGCCTCCGAATTGTCGCCGTCGTCGACTTCGTCCCCCAGAGACGATTCAGATTGGCGACGTCGCTTCAACAGCCGCAGGTCGAGGCCGCCGAGGCAGCAGTTGAAGTTGGCGACGGCCGACGTTGCGCCGGTGTTGGTGGCAGCCGCCGTGGCTGATCGAGAAGCCGCCACCGAGCCGTTGGTCTTGCTGCGCATCCGGTGGTTGTGGAACCAGTTGGAGACGGTCTTCAGCGGCAGGCCGAAGTCGCAGGCCAGCGATTCGACCTGTTCAGCGGACGGATACGGGTCGCGGCTGAACACGCTGGCCAAGGCGGCCTTCTGGGTCTCCGTGAACAGGTAGCGGCCCTTCTTGGCAGCCGTCGGGGCCTCCGGGCTCGAGTCGAACGACGACGGGCCGCTTCGTCGATTGCCTGACGAAATTATTTGAAAATTCTCCCTCAATAATCCGAACATTCACTAATCGAAAATTCAGTATTCCGCAAGCTCACTAATCCGATATTTTACTAATCCAATAGTTCACTAATCCGATATTTCGCTAATCCGATAGTTCAATAATCCGATATTTTACTAATCCTATAGTTCACTAATCCAATAGTTCACTAATCCGATAGTTCACTAATCCGATATTTTACTAATCCTATAGTTCACTAATCCAATAGTTCACTAATCCGATATTTCGCTAATCCGATAGTTCAATAATCCAATAGTTCACTAATCCAATAGTTCAATAATCCAATAGTTCACTAATCCTATAGTTCAATAATCTGATAGTTCATTAATCCGATAGTTCACTAATCCGATAGTTCACTAATCCGATAGTTCACTAATCCGATAGTTCACTAATCCGATAGTTCACTAATCCGATAGTTCACTAATCCGATAGTTCACTAATCCGATAGTTCACTAATCCGATAGTTCACTAATCCGATAGTTCACTAATCCGATAGTTCACTAATCCGATAGTTCACTAATCGATAGTTCACTAATCCGATAGTTCACTAATCGATAGTTCACTAATCCGATAGTTCACTAATCCGATAGTTCACTAATCCGATAGTTCACTAATCCGATAGTTCACTAATCCGATAGTTCACTAATCCGATAGTTCACTAATCCGATAGTTCACTAATCCGATAGTTCACTAATCCGATAGTTCACTAATCCGATAGTTCACTAATCCTATATATCACTAATCCGAATTTCCTAGAACCAAAACTTTTCTCCATCAGCAACAGACAGACCTCTGATCTCCATCGATTTCGTGCCAGGCATCGAGTTGGCAGCCAGCCAGACGCTCAGCCGCTTGTACAGCTCCCGCTCTTCGCTGTCCAGTTCGCTCCAGGCCCGCGGGCTGGTCAGCAGCTGCTGGGCGCCGGCCTCGTCTACCGCTTGGTTGAACACCGAGTCAGCCAGCTGCTTCCAGCCAAGGCCCAGCTGCGACATCAGCTGGACGGCAATGGGAAGAGGGCACCGGTACCAGTTGTTCGATATTGTGTCTCTTTCTGTCTCTTATCTCTCTATTCTCTCATTACTCTCTTCTGTTATCACTGATCTCATATCTTATCACTGATCTCATATCTTATCACTGATCTCATATCTTATCACTGATCTCATATCTTATCACTGATCTTATCTTATCACTGATCTTATCTTATCACTGATCTTATCTTATCACTGATCTTATCTTATCACTGATCTTATCTTATCACTGATCTTATCTTATCACTGATCTTATCTTATTACTGATCTTATCTTATCACTGATCTTATCTTATCACTGATCTTATCTTATCACTGATCTTATCTTATCACTGATCTTATCTTATCACTGATCTTATCTTATCACTGATCTTATCTTATTACTGATCTTATCTTATCACCAATCTCTCATCTAATCGCTTATCTTCTCCATCTCTCTCATCTGCCTCACCTTCATTGCCAACGTGCACATCTCCTGCGTGCCCAACTCGCCGCTCTCGCCGCCACCGTCGACAGACTCGGCCGAGGACGTCGCCGAGCTCGTCAACTCGGCGAACGCAGCACTCGGCGGCGTTTGGGCGGCCGAGGCGCTGACGGCGGTCAGCAGGCGGCTGACGGAGCCGGGAAGCTCCTCCAGGAAGCGGCGCATCCGGGTGAACGGCTCGCGACCCTTCTGCGTCAGCACCGGCCACGGCTTCGGCCTGGCCAGCAGGTCGCTGACTGAGCCCTGGCTCAGGCCCAGCACCTGGGGATTGAGTTGATTGATTGATTGATTTGTTGGTTGATTAATTGGTTGATTGGTTGATTGGTTGATTGGTTGATTGGTCTATTGATTGATTGATTGATTGATTGATTGATTGATTGATTGATTGATTGATTGATTGATTGATTGATTGATTGATTGATTGATTGATTGATTGATTGATTGATTGATTGATTGATTGATTGATTGATTGATTGATTGATTGATTGATTGATTGATTGATTGATTGATTGATTGATTGATTGATTGATTGACCAAGGTCAAGCGCACACAGCAGCAGTCTGCTCACGTGCTCTCCAAACAGTCGCTGGCTGATGGAGTGCTGAGCGAGCACTTCCTTGACTCGCCTGACCAGGTCATCTGTGTCGATGGCGTCTCCGACTGTTGAACCTCCGGGCGCCACCGACGAAGGCAACGTCGGCATCGTCGGTTGGGACTCCAGCAGCTTGGGCGGCGCGATCAAAGAGATTGTCACCTGGGTTCTGGCCGGCTGCAGCAGGAGCGGCTGTTGCTGCTGCTGCTGCTGCAGAAGCTTTGGCGCCACAGCCGCAGCAGCCGAATTCAGCCGCTTGGTCTCCTTGAGCTCCGGGTGGGCGGCCTCGAGGTTGCGAATTTCCCGGCGAAGTTTCTCGATTGAAGCAGCTTCGCCACCGGGCGTCGGCGAACTTTCAGCCTGGAATTTTCCAGGATATACAATTCATTTGCTCACTGGTCTACTGATAGTAGAAATATAACATTATTTATTTATTTTATTTCAAATGGATAACCACTTGTGTACTTTTAATTGATAGATAGATAGATTAATTGATTAATTGATTGATTGATTGATTGACTTATTGATCTTTTGATTTATTGATTGATTGACTTATTGATCTTCTGATTTATTGATTGATTGACTTATTAATCTTTTGATTTATTGATTGATTGACTTATTGATCTTTTGATTTATTGATTGATTGACTTATTGATTAATTGATTGATTACCTGTTTGATTGATTGATTGATTGACTTATTGATCTATTGATTGATTGATTGATTGACTTATTGATTAATTGATTGATTAACTGTCTGATTGATTGATTGATTGACTTATTGATCTATTGATTGATTGATTGATTGACTTATTGATTAATTGATTGATTAACTGTCTGATTGATTGATTGATTGACTTATTGATCTATTGATTGATTGATTGATTGACTTATTGATTAATTGATTGATTACCTGTTTGATTGATTGATTGACGGACTGATTAACTGAATGATTGATTGATTGATTGACTTATTGATTAATTGGTTAATTGATTGATTGATTGATTGTTTGATTGTTTGATGGATTGATTGATTGATTAATTTATTAATTGATTGATTGCTTGATTGAAGACCGTCTGACTGACTGTCTGACTGACTGACTGACTGACTGATTGATTGATTTATTGATTGATCGATCGATCGATAGGATAGTTTGAGGTCAAGACTATTCACTCACCTGTGCCAGTGCCTTAATCAATTGTTCATAGTAGATCCGTCTAACAATGCCCTTGGTGATGTTCGCATCGTCTGATGTGGTCTCAATTAACCGCTTCACGGTGCTGATGCAGCTGGCGGTCTGACTCTCCAGCTGCTGCTGGCTCTGCGCTGCTGGCGGCGCTGCCGGGAGGGCCGATTTCTTAGAAACAGCACTGCCAACGAGGCACAGCTCCTGCTGCTGCTTCTGCTGCTGCCTGACATCATTCTGAACTGCTTGTTGATCTGCCGACGCATCTGCAGCCGCCGCCGTTGTCGCGGTTGAACTTGGCGAACTTGCCGCTGTCGCCGCTGCAGCCGCTGCCGCTGCTGCGCCGTCCATGGCCGCCTTGGCTTCGCGCAGAATTCGACAAATTTTCTCCTCTGTCTGAGCGGCGTCTCGACTGCCGGCGGCCTGGAGGCAGCTGGCTGGCAGCGGCGAGCTTTGAGCTGCCGAGGTCGCCGATGTCGATGACGACTGCGTGCCGGTCTGGATCGGCGGGGTCGGCGACGCCTGGGACTGCGCCGGTCCCGTCGCCATGACGACTGCGTGCGGTGGGAAGCGGGATCAATTATGAACATTTTTATTTAGATGTCGAATTTAGCTTTAAAATATTAAGCTTTCACGCCTACTAAAATTTCCAGTGAGCACCTTGGCGCAACCCCTTAGGCCACGTGGTCCCACAGCCGGCGCTGACGGCAATTCTGCCCGTTCCACTGACTCCTAAACACATGCAAGCGCACCAACACTGTGCGCAGGCACTCATTCATACGCACGCTCACACAGGGTGTACAGCGGCCCTGACTTTCTATTCGTCAGGCATGTACACCCACTGTGCCTTTGAGGCTGTCTAAGTTTTGCTAAGTGTTAGATAGCACAGCTGGTTTCCATGGTAACTTACCCGAAGGCGCCGTCTTCTTCGCCGGGCAGAGGGCTTTAAGCGCAGCGACATTGTCGGCGCTGGCCGCCCAGCCGCTCATCTTTCTGTAGCTCTCCCGGCCCTTCTCTGTGAGCTTCTCCCAGGGCTTCGGCTTGCTCAGCAGCTCCGACACGGTGCCCTGCGACAGGCCGAGCACGTGGCGGGCGAACAGCCGCTGGCCGATGCTGTGCGAGCTCAACAGGTCGCGCACCTGCCCGGCGATCTGGTTGGTGTCAAGCAGGCCGTCGGCCACCTCCGCCGGTGGCGACGCCGTCGGTATCGGAGCTGGCGACTCTGGCGACGGAGGCGGCGTCGTCTTGGCAGCAGGTGGCGGTTGTAGCGGCGCCAGCGGTGGCTGCAAAGTCAGTTGCAACGAGGGGGCCGTCGACATCAGGTAGCTAACGCCGCCGCCGCCCCCGCCGCTGCTGACGCCGCTGCCACAGCCGCTGACGCTACCGCAGATGCTGACTCCGCTGCGGTGCGCGATCACAATCGGTGGCGTTGGCTGCATGGCCTCATTGCCTAGCAACAGGCCGGCCGGTCTGGCTGAGGAGACTGAAATGTGTTGCCGGGAAGGGGGTGGCGATTTACGAGCTAATTGGCGTTTGAGGCTCTTCTCAAAGCAGTCAGAAGTCTGAGTACCTCCTCCTAAGTCGATGGGACACGAGGCTCTGTCGGATCCGAGTAGCACCAGAGACTCGGCGCCGGAAGTCCGCCTGCAGTCCGCTTTGGCCTCCTCGAGCGCTGAAGACTGCTCAAGCCTGCGAATGGGGAATGAGCCATCTATCTATCTATCTATCTATCTATCTATCTATCTATCTATATCTATCTATCTATCTATCTATCTATCTATCTATCTATCTATCTATCTATCTATCTATCTATCTATCTATCTATCTATCTATCTATCTATCTATCTATCTATCTATCTATCTATCTATCTATCTATCTATCTATCTATCTATCTATCTATCTATCTATCTATCTATCTATCTATCTATCTATCTATCTATCTATCTATCTATCTATCTATCTATCTATCTATCTATCTATCTATCTATCTATCTATCTATCTATCTATCTATCTATCTATCTATCTATCTATCTATCTATCTATCTATCTATCTATCTATCTATCTATCTATCTATCTATCTATCTATCTATCTATCTATCTATCTATCTATCTATCTATCTATCTATCTATCTATCTATCTATCTATCTATCTATCTATCTATCTATCTATCTATCTATCTATCTATCTATCTATCTATCTATCTATCTATCTATCTATCTATCTATCTATCTATCTATCTATCTATCTATCTATCTATCTATCTATCTATCTATCTATCTATCTATCTATCTATCTATCTATCTATCTATCTATCTATCTATCTATCTATCTATCTATCTATCTATCTATCTATCTATCTATCTATCTATCTATCTATCTATCTATCTATCTATCTATCTATCTATCTATCTATCTATCTATCTATCTATCTATCTATCTATCTATCTATCTATCTATCTATCTATCTATCTATCTATCTATCTATCTATCTATCTATCTATCTATCTATCTATCTATCTATCTATCTATCTATCTATCTATCTATCTATCTATCTATCTATCTATCTATCTATCTATCTATCTATCTATCTATCTATCTATCTATCTATCTTCTATCTATCTATCTATCTATCTATCTATCTATCTATCTATCTATCTATCTATCTATCTATCTATCTATCTATCTATCTATCTATCTATCTATCTATCTATCTATCTATCTATCTATCTATCTATCTATCTATCTATCTATCTATCTATCTATCTATCTATCTATCTATCTATCTATCTATCTATCTATCTATCTATCTATCTATCTATCTATCTATCTATCTATCTATCTATCTATCTATCTATCTATCTATCTATCTATCTATCTATCTATCTATCTATCTATCTATCTATCTATCTATCTATCTATCTATCTATCTATCTATCTATCTATCTATCTATCTATCTATCTATCTATCTATCTATCTATCTATCTATCTATCTATCTATCTATCTATCTATCTATCTATCTATCTATCTATCTATCTATCTATCTATCTATCTATCTATCTATCTATCTATCTATCTATCTATCTATCTATCTATCTATCTATCTATCTATCTATCTATCTATCTTCTATCTATCTATCTATCTATCTATCTATCTATCTATCTATCTATCTATCTATCTATCTATCTATCTATCTATCTATCTATCTATCTATCTATCTATCTATCTATCTATCTATCTATCTATCTATCTATCTATCTATCTATCTATCTATCTATCTATCTATCTATCTATCTATCTATCTATCTATCTATCTATCTATCTATCTATCTATCTATCTATCTATCTATCTATCTATCTATCTATCTATCTATCTATCTATCTATCTATCTATCTATCTATCTATCTATCTATCTATCTATCTATCTATCTATCTATCTATCTATCTATCTATCTATCTATCTATCTATCTATCTATCTATCTATCTATCTATCTATCTATCTATCTATCTATCTATCTATCTATCTATCTATCTATCTATCTATCTATCTATCTATCTATCTATCTATCTATCTATCTATCTATCTATCTATCTATCTATCTATCTATCTATCTATCTATCTATCTATCTATCTATCTATCTATCTATCTATCTATCTATCTATCTATCTATCTATCTATCTATCTATCTTTCTATCTATCTATCTATCTATCTATCTATCTATCTATCTATCTATCTATCTATCTATCTATCTATCTATCTATCTATCTATCTATCTATCTATCTATCTATCTATCTATCTATCTATCTATCTATCTATCTATCTATCTATCTATCTATCTATCTATCTATCTATCTATCTATCTATCTATCTATCTATCTATCTATCTATCTATCTATCTATCTATCTATCTATCTATCTATCTATCTATCTATCTATCTATCTATCTATCTATCTATCTATCCATCTATCTATCTATCTATCTATTTAGCTCACCTGAAAAGCCGCTCCTTTATGCTGGCATAATCAGAATACTGCAGCAACTCAGCTCTTAAATTGTTGATGGTTTCATCACGCGCTGCTAGTTCCTGCTCCAGAGCTTTTATCTGGTGGAGTGTTGAGCGAGTGTTATTCTTTAAGTTAAGCTACTTTTAGTGGTTATTGCTTTTAAAATTTCATTCAAAATTTCAAATTACCTTGATCCCAATGCTTTCCTTCAATGACGCAATCATGTTAGCTAATTGATGAAGCTGAATAAAAGTGAATTTTGAATTTGTTTTTTTGTTTTAATGCTGCTCATAAAATTTATTTATTAACGATAAGTATCTTACCTCATGTCCGCCGCCCAGTGAAGACTTCAGCTGCATCAGTTCGGACTCCATCTTTTGCAAGTCCTAGAAAGAGTGAAAGTTATATAAAAAATATATTGTCTCAGCTTACCAACAAGGTAATGTCATGTCTCTGACTGGCGACTTACCTGATAGCTATTATTGCCAAAATCCAGCTCTCCAGTGCCTCTGAAACGCGGCAGATTACAATGTGGAAATTCAGTCTTCAATCGGTGGGTGATGGCTCCGCCAAGTTAAGACTGCGCGGCGGTTGGAGGCTGCAACTAAGCGGTATGGAGCGCGGGAGAAACGGGCTGGGCAGAGGAGAGGGAAGCACTCTGGGGGGGGGGGTAAGAGAAGGTTCTTTTCATGTACAGCCTCCTTGCCCAGGAAAAAAATCAGTCAACCCATGCAGTTGGGATCGATAACCGAAAATCCCCAGTCAGTCGGGACTAATCAAAGAGAGATTGGAGCGGGGCTGGCGGCTGAGGAGAAGAGGCTGGCTGCTCAACGGAAGCTGATGGGGGAGGTGGGGAGGTGCAAAGGGGGGGGCAGAGGAACCGCGCTCTCTCTCTCCCCATCCCTTACTATGCACACTCCGCATTGAGAATTCCCCATCCGATCTGAAGGCTGCGCAGCTCTGCGAAAATCCTCTCCGCTGCATCCCCGCTCTCGGCTCCGGGACCACCAACCCCCCCCCCTGCCAGGTCTCTGAGAGTCTGAGGCCGATTGATTTCTCCAGGTATGACGCCTGATCAAGGAGAGCATGGCTTTTCAATGCTACTCACTTTTCTATTATCATTCATCCTATCTGCAGCTTCTGATCCCAAAAATATGAATTATCCTTATGAGATAGCGACGCGGAACTCACTGCGAAGCGCCATTCTCCGGCGTGACGCCGTCTTTCTCGTCCTCGTATTGGCCGCTCCTTGGTGTCCTTAAGCCGGCCTCAGCTGCTGCTCCAACCAGACTCATCCGGCCGCTAATAAACTGCCGAGTTTAATTTCAAGTTTCTCTATCTCGCACTTTGTCTTTTGAGGATTTTCGTTTTCAAAAAATTACCTCCGGCGACGAGTCCGCCTGAATGGGCAGTTATAGGGGCTGGGGAAGCGGGAGGGAGGCTGCCAGCCGCGATGGGGTGGCGCAGCGATCCCTGATTATCTGCTATCGATTTTTGTCCCGTGTTTACCCTCTACCTGGACTGAATCCCATGCATGCCTCAGTCCTGCACACGGGGGTACCTGGGGCTTGTTTGCCCCCCTCCCCCGATTCAAGTCATCCCAACCCCCGTGTCCAATACCGCCCGTCCCAGCTTCCGTCCGTCATCTCTCCCAATCGTTCCGATTGCTCTCCCCTCCTCTCCCCCAGCCCTCTCATATTTTTCCATTCATTCCTCGCAGCTCTTCTGGACAGAGGCGGACGGACCGGGGGGAAGGAAATGATAAAAGGGGGGGGGGTTGCAACAAGTTGCGCTTAGGAGAATGCGGGGAGGTCGCGATCGAGTCCCGCTCCCTCCTAATCCCCTCCATGCAGCCCCCACCCCATTAGGCAAATGCTAGCATCGGGCCCAAGCACTGGAATCAGTGTGTACACCAGTTTATCAATACAGCAGGCAGACTGCACCCCCCCCTGTGAACAGGACGATGGCAGCACGTGGACTGACGTGACCGGCTTTTGGCCAAAGTCTCTCCAACGGAGGGCAATTTTCACTTTGAATCGTTTATCGAAGTTGATATTGATTGGTTTAATAATACTGATCGATTTGTCTCTTGACTGACGCAGCTGGCTGTGTATTGATAAAACAATAGCTAGCGGCCGATAGAGACTGCAGGCTTATGGGGGATTCTGGACAGATCGATATGCGTTGGGGGCACTCGCTGATTGCTTAAAGGAGTTATCGATCGACTGCTCAGATGCTGACAGAAGAGATGGAACGTTGTATAATAATAGTAATATTACTATTGATAATAAAACCAACTGGTCGATACTCTTCTACAAGCAAAATTTGATGCCAGAATCAATACTAGTAATATTATAATACTATATTATATTGATTATAGTTTCTCAACGTTAATATAGCTCTAGCTTGACTTCTAGTGAATTCGAGGGCCTAGGGCAGTGGCTTTGGCGCCCCTGGTGCTGGCGCCCCTGGTGCTGGCGCGTCTGGTGCTGGCGCGTCTGGTGCTGGCGCGTCTGGTGCTGGCGCGTCTGGTGCTGGCGCGTCTGGTGCTGGCGCGTCTGGTGCTGGCGCGTCTGGTGCTGGCGCGTCTGGTGCTGGCGCGTCTGGTGCTGGCGCGTCTGGTGCTGGCGCGTCTGGTGCTGGCGCGTCTGGTGCTGGCGCGTCTGGTGCTGGCGCGTCTGGTGCTGGCGTCCCTGATGCTGGCGCCCCTCCCCAATTCAAAAGCAAGTTTAATGTTGCTGTTAAAGCATTCTAACATTGGAATGAATCGAGACTTCATATCAATGCACGTAGCTAATCTCTAGTTGTATCTGAAAACTATGAGTGGAATCTCATTACCCCTTAGAGCACGGGGATTCTGTTTATGTTTATTCCCATTCTCCATCGCTTGGAAGAATAAAGAATTCCCCATTTCTTCACTCCGCTCCAATAATCGATGCATGATTGAGCAGCGTGCCTGAAAAATCCATTTTCCCCCTTCGGGGAATTCTCTGCTCCTCCTTGTCCTCTCGATTCTATTCCCTCTCCGCAACTGCGTTCTCCCTTGCCTCTCTTCCCCGGCCAGTGTTTCGTCCCCTCCGACCAACCCAACCCCAATGAATGAATGGAATGCCGCTCGGATGCTGAGGTGCGGCAGTTGAAGCAGGCCGTTCGCGATCTCCTCATCTCCGCCCTGTGTCTCTCCTGAGTAGAAGAAGCAACCCAGCTTCTCCTGTGCTGGTGAGGGGGAGAGACAAATTTTTGAGAGACGTCTGCATTGGAAATGACTGATTTATGAGGATGAGAAAGACATCGATGGGGCTAGCCATACAGGGGAGCAACTCCACTGCTGGGCTGACTTCTTCGGCCCGGTCAGCAGCTGATTTGATTGAGAGTTCGATCGATGAATTCGATTGCAGCTAAAATATGAAGCACTACTGCAACATCAAGACGATGATAAAAACTTATTAAGGACATACTACACCCGATATGAATTAATATATACTTTAGATGATGGCACGCCAATGCCGATTCAAATTTAAAGGTTCCGATGTTATATTTCACAAGTTAAAGTGGAATTGAATTCTTTCGATTTGATACGACTTTGAACTTTCTTACGAGTAAGTACTACAACACGAGCAAGCGCATGCTCGATTCACTGAGTTCGTGTTAACCACCCTCGTACCCATGCATGTTTACAACCGTTTATAACAAGGGCCAGATAAAGAACCTATGCGGTACATGTAGCGCATGCCTGCGGGTTAGAGGAGTGGCGAGAGAGGAGAGGGAAATAGAGAAAAGAGAGGAGAGATCGGAGAAAGGAGAGGCGAGGTACTGTAATAAAGAAGAAAAGAGATGACAGGAGAGGAAAGAGGAGAGAAGGGAGCGTGTGCCCATGACAAGATCGAGAACATGAGGAAAAAGGAGAGGTAAAAGGAGCAAAGAGAAGGAGACAGAGGAGAGAGGAGAGCGAAGAGAAGAAGAAAGAGGAGAGAAGATAAGGAGAGGAGATTCGACAAGGGAGCTGAGAAGAGACACAAACCTTGAGCAGGCCGGACTGCTACTTTGAAGTTTAGAAGAACTCGAGGGCCATCTTCAACGAAGGTAAGATGCTCCTTTAGGAAAGTCTGCACCAGCTCATTGAGAACACCTCGGTTTTCCAAGCCAAAATCTGTGCCATTGAGCAGTGTGCCCAGCACCTGCTCCAGGCGAACGTTAGGAATTTGAATATTCATTTCTACACTGATAGTCAAGACACCCGGCCACAGCAATATCCTTGGGTAACGAACTCGCGGACTCTCTCGCCAAGGAGGGTAGCAATCCAGACGGCAACCACCTCCTGATGAGACTACCCATGCCTAGGTCGCAAGTCACCCGCCATATCAACAGGTCGCTCCACCAGCAACACCAGCTTCACTGGAACAGCTGCACCGACTAGGCAGACCCGCTCTGCGATGCCTAACCTGAACAGGAAAGTCTCTGACTATCTGATCTACTTAACAGAACCCACCCCAGTGAGATGTGCATGGTTCTAACCGGCCATGGATTCTTCCAGAGACATATCTCGTTGCAAACCGTTTGCCAGCTCCCACCTGTCTTTTCTGTGGTAGGAGAGAGACCGCGGAGCATCACATCACCTTCTGCCCTCACTTCAACAAGGTGCGGCACAAGCACCTCGGCCACCCCCAGCGGATGGACGAGCTGACCACCCTCGACAACATCCGTGACCTTCACGCCTTCGTCCAAGATACCGGCCGGGTGAGGGTCGCCGATGCCTCCTCTGTTAACCAATTCTGACTGCTGGCGGGGACTGGGCGCACCCCCAAGGTTAATCCTTGGTTTCTTTTACATTGGGGTTGCGATGGGGTTGCGATAATCCCCGCCAGTAGGGAGTATTAAGCAAAAAAAAAACGAGGAGACGAGGAGAGGAAAAATGAGAGGAGGGAGATGAGAGGAGAGAGGAACGAATAAAAGGCGAGAGAGAGAGAGAGAAGAGAGACAATAAGATAGAAGAGCGAAGAGAAGAAGAGGAGAGATGAGAGAGAAGAGGTGAGAGGAGAGAGAGAAGAAGAGGAGAGAAGAGAAGATCGAAGACAGGAGAGAAGATTCGATTGGAGCTAAGAAGAGGTACCCCAATCTTGATCGGGCCAGATTGCTATTGTAAAGTTTAAAAGGACCCGATAAAGAGGTTTTGGGAGCTGCACGTACGTGGACCACCCTCGGTTTATGCGAAATCGAAATCGAAAGAAATTCTCTGGCTTGTTTTCTGGCTTATGGTTGCTATTATGCTGGTCGCTGGACGTAATTAAGAGCTGTATTAAAGCAAACTGCATATTATTAAACTATTAATCTGGGAATTTAGTACACTTTATTATTTTTCAAGTTATTATTACGCGATATTAGAGCATCATCTAATAAAAAAATTATAATTAAGTAAAACAGCATCTATTAGGCTTTTCATATTACCGATTCCAGAACCAGAATCGGTTTGAAGCTTTTCATATTGTCTATTCCGTTTTCAAAATCGGTTTCAGAACCGTGTTCTGGTTCTGGAATTTGGATCAATAAATTTTCTTGATCCGTTTCATACATTTTAACAGTAAAATAGATTTGAAATCGTCAAATTTATATTATTGGTGTATAATTATTCCGTTTTTGTCATATCCAAGAAGAAACAAAGCCAAGTAAAGACAAAATTAATTGTAAAGACTGACCAACATAAAATGTTTTCGAAGCTTTTCATTTTCCTACCGATTCTGTTCTGGAATCGGAATTATTCTGATTCTAGAACCGATCTTCGTGAAAAGCCTAATAATAGCGGACAAAACGCGCCAATTCAAATATTTCTCATTCCAAGAAACTTTAATCATAATCGTGTAGTTTGATGTATAGCCTCTTATCCAATTGGCCTTTAAGATTTCTCGAAAAAATATGAATCGTATTTGAGCTTTTTAACATTGAAACAGTCCAGTCAAAACTTTACATCTTCGATTAAAATGGCTGCACCCAACAATCAATATACACTATATAAGCTTTTGATTTTCGTTCTAATACTTGCTTTGGTTGTCGATTTTTGCCATAGCCAACCGCCGTTTTCCTATCCTCGTTACTCACTTAAATCTAAACAGAAGTATCAAAGAAAAGTAAATGATAGAATAAACGAATGCAGACCAGGTTGCTCTCATATTAGTGATTACTTAGAGAGAGAAAAGTGTGTGCGCATATGTGCTTCTAAGGAATGCTACAATGAAATTTATGCGTCTGATGAATTGGAAGAAGACGAAATTGATGTGAGATACAACTCGTTCAGAGGTTGTGTCTACACTAAAATTAAGTAGCCTCGTTAACAATAGTCACTATATCAGTAAGTATCTTTGTCATTGAAAACTTGTGTACAATTTGTAATTTTGTAACTATAACCTTAGGCCCTATCTAGATTCTATGAATACATAATTCCATATGTCATATGAAATTGTTCTTGCAATGTTCTTGTATTATAAAACTGTTACAATACAACTTTCTAAAAATGGGATATATTTTTAATATTAAATATATTTTATCCCTAAATATTTTAAACATTTTTTGGATTATTATATAATATAAAAAGTTAGAACTTTTTTAATTAATTAACTATTAATAATATCATAATAATTTACTACACCTGCCCTAATGGGCAGATGTGCAACTAACAACTTAATTGCAGCTATTGTATAATGCATATAAAGGCTATATATAGCTATTTAGTCCAAAGAATATGAGGTCACTATGCTAGAGACTTCAGTGAGATTTTGAAAGTATAAAATAATGCAAAAAAAATTTCAAAAATTTGCAAAAGAATGGGTTTTATAAAATCCAAAATATGTATAAGAAACTAGAGAAATATATCTTTCAAATGAAATAACTCCTAAACAAACAAAGTTTAATGATAGAAATGCAAAGTTAGATAGTTAAAGGTCCAAAAAGTGCTTTTGTAGAAAAAAAATTATTGTTCCTATTTGGCCCATGTAAAAATTTAAAAGTTGAATAACTTTTATTGCATTTTGTGCAATTCTAAATGCTGTTTTTTATTGTGCCTTTATGTAATGAACACAAAAAAACTGTTTGTTTGTATCTCTTCTCACTCAAGTTATCAAGCTTTTTTAGGCTCATTTTTTGCCTATCTCCACAATGTATTTTTTATCCAAAAACTGAAAATTTGGTTTTTTATAGATGACTTCATTTTGTGAACTTTTTATGTATTGTTTTTAAGAAAGGGGTATAAACACTTTTTTTAGCAACACTTGCTTTCATTTTGCATGTCTCACTTCTTTGTATTAACATTTTTTTATTTTTGGTGAACATGAGCATTTGCATAACTCACAAACTACTTATGCAGAAAAAATATATAGCTTTGTTCTGCATGCCATTTCTTTACTATATTCGATTCACTGATACATAGATAACAATTTGACAAAGTTAGTAGTCCCCTATTTTGTGTTTAAAGCATGCAATCACAAGTTCTTTTTTAAATATGTACACATGCACTACTTACATGCTACTTATGTAAAAAAATGGGTTATTATGGCTTTTCTTAACCAAAAAGAAGGACTTTTACCATAGGAAATATTTTTGAATTTAATTAATTGAAAATAATGCTTGCTCCAACTTATTGAGCTATAGCAATTGCAACCCCAACAAGTGACCCTTGGACTGCACTCAACTTGGCTTGGTCTGCAGTGCAAACTCTTAAAATTAACTGAACTTTATAAGAGATGGTCTTTATTTAATTTGTATGCTTAATAAGCAATTTCAAAATACAATTTTAGTTACAATATATTTTATATAACAGTTGAAAGTTGAAAAACATGCAATTTTGAGATACACCATCAAATTCTTATAGAACAAACACAAAATTGGTGACTTTTTTTAAACCAAGCAATTCTAAATTAAAAAACTGTGATTAGGTACATTCTACTAGGTGTTTGAAAGGAAATGTAAAAAAAAATTATCAAGATATATTGAAAACTTTACAAATAGTAGCCATTTACAACAACAAAAATTGACTTTAGTAGCATAAAAAAGTGTATATTTTTTATTTTCAAAGCCTGCTTACACAATAGTTGTCATTGATTGTGTCTAGCAATTATATTACTATTGTATAGAACTTCTTTATCTTTAAAATGACACCTAGATGAACACTGTAGGTTAAATATTAAATGAGATATGACCAAAAAGACAAAAAACAAAAAATTTCAAATCTGGCACTCAAAAGGCACCAACCCATAATGTATTTTTCCTATCTAAAAAGTGCCATCTTTTTCATACAAAAATGTTACAACTTTTTTATTATTTGATCAAATTGGACAAATGAGGCCATATATATCAAAAATACAAAAAAATAAACTTTCAAAATCTCATTGAAGTCCCTAGCTATGCCTATTGCAGCCAAGGTCTAAATTGTGCCAAACATCCCTTTCTTGCACTAAACTGCACCAGTGCACCAGACTATGTTTACACTACTAAAGGCCAATCTATGCTAGACACTATCCATGATAAATGGCAATTGGCTACAATAAAGTCATTATATATACCCTCAATCATCATGGCTAATTCAAATACCCATTTTATAGCTGGTTGAACTGAAGCAAAGCAGAGTTAATAAAATGAAAGATTTATATTTAATATAATTTAATAATTTTGTTGACTAAATCTAAATATATTAGTGGCCTAGACTTGATTCAAAGTGTAGCCATATTAATTTGGGAATAAATTAGCACTTCTACTTGGGCCATGCCTATAGTATAGTCAGAAAGGTGGCATAGCATATACTATAATAAGTTATTAAAATATTTTATATATAGTATATATAAGCCACATTTTCAGTCAATGGGAATGCTATGTTTTATATATCAGTATACTTTTAGAGGCTGCAAATATATGGGCAATTATGTTATGTCTTTTGCTAGCTTTATAACAAAATTGGTTAAAGTGCACTTTGAGATTCAGAATTCAGGATGCTAAACAAGTGAATTAATTATGATTATGATTATTTAGGATTATATTGAGTGTTTCAAAGTGCATTAAAAATCTAAGTCTTTAATGCCATCACTTGTCTATTTCCATTTCAGTGTGCTAACAAACTGTGCTGGATCAAGTCTTATATACTTTGCCTATAAATTAATTTGCAATATACAAGCATATTAACATATTGGTAACTGTTAATGAAAAACATTTTTCAGCAGGTGCCATATTTTTCCTCAAAGTATTAATTAGAAATTGTCTATATTGCTGAAAGTAGTTTGTGTTGCATAGATATGTATATTTTACAGTTTTTGTGCATGAGTAATAATTGATAGATGTGTCTTTAACTGTCCATCAACCCATTTATTGCTTGCACATGTAAATGGTTGAGTGAGTTGTACATGTAGGCGTGTAAGTGACATGTAAATTTAAATTCAAAGTAATTCAGTCAAATACTTCTAGAATTAGTTTCTTACCTTGTAGTTGTAACTAGCGTGATTTTACTTGCCAAGTGAAACCATTATTTTTATGTCTCCATGTTCATTTATTTCTACTCTTTAAGTAGTCTGTTGCGTTCTAATGTCTTTTATTGGAGTATTTCACAGGCAAAAAAAAATAAATTTGATTTTTTAAGTGAGTTTGCCTGACTGAAACACAGAAAAGTTTTTGCCTTCAGTATTTTTGTTATTTCTTTTCGGTGTAATTTTTTAATACGCACTGCGCTGCATACACGGAGATAAATCAAGCTAATGGGGCTCCCGTAGTTTTGGCTGGTTGGTTGCTCTCGACCCGGGCCCAGCAAAGCAAAGTCTGTATTAGCCAAAATCAATAAGCCGACTTATATATAGAAATGAGTTGAAGTGTGAGAAGAAATCGATGTTCCGAAGGCTTGACTGCCAGGTGAGGGAGAACAAATTTACGCGTGCAATTAGACTGCTTGCAGGAGAGATGAGGGGAGAATAGGGACCCAAGTACATCCTAACCTTGCCTGTGCATGCCTATAGAGTTGTTTATAAAGTTAATTGGGTGCAATTTTGCTCGTGCATTCATGCAGACTCACGATCCGATTATTGATCTTCATCATAGCTACCTAAGGTTGCGCCTTAGAAATTACTTTTAGGCTTAAGTCATCAATATCTGTTTGCCATTCAGGGGTACATGGGAATGTACTTAGAACTGAATCTTCTGGTGGAAGCTGCTGAAAGTTAAGTGACTGAGTGGAAGCTGCTGGAAGTTAAGTGACTGAGTTAAAGCTAAAGTCAGCTAGGTGACTGAGTGGAAGCTACGATTAAAGGAAGTTAGGTGACTGAGTGGAAGCTACACGAAGTTAAGTGACTGAGTGGAAGCTACGATTAAAGGAAGTTAGGTGACTGAGTGGAAGCTACAGGAAGTTAAGTGACTGAGTGGAAGCTACGATTAAAGGAAGTTAGGTGACTGAGTGGAAGCTACAGGAAGTTAAGTGACTGAGTGGAAGCTACGATTAAAGGAAGTTAGGTGACTGAGTGGAAGCTACAGGAAGTTAAGTGACTGAGTGGAAGCTACGATTAAAGGAAGTTAGGTGACTGAGTGGAAGCTACACGAAGTTAAGTGACTGAGTGGAAGCTACGATTAAAGGAAGTTAGGTGACTGAGTGGAAGCTACACGAAGTTAAGTGACTGAGTGGAAGCTACGATTAAAGGAAGTTAGGTGACTGAGTGGAAGCTACACGAAGTTAAGTGACTGAGTGGAAGCTACGATTAAAGGAAGTTAGGTGACTGAGTGGAAGCTACAGGAAGTTAAGTGACTGAGTGGAAGCTACGATTAAAGGAAGTTAGGTGACTGAGTGGAAGCTACAGGAAGTTAAGTGACTGAGTGGAAGCTACGATTAAAGGAAGTTAGGTGACTGAGTGGAAGCTACAGGAAGTTAAGTGACTGAGTGGAAGCTACGATTAAACGAAGTTAGGTGACTGAGTGGAAGCTACAGGAAGTTAAGTGACTGAGTGGAAGCTACGATTAAAGGAAGTTAGGTGACTGAGTGGAAGCTACAGGAAGTTAAGTGACTGAGTGGAAGCTACGATTAAAGGAAGTTAGGTGACTGAGTGGAAGCTACAGGAAGTTAAGTGACTGAGTGGAAGCTACGATTAAACGAAGTTAGGTGACTGAGTGGAAGCTACAGGAAGTTAAGTGACTGAGTGGAAGCTACGATTAAAGGAAGTTAGGTGACTGAGTGGAAGCTACAGGAAGTTAAGTGACTGAGTGGAAGCTACGATTAAAGGAAGCTAGGTGACTGAGTGGAAGCTACAGGAAGTTAAGTGACTGAGTGGAAGCTACGATTAAAGGAAGTTAGGTGACTGAGTGGAAGCTACAGGAAGTTGAATGACTGAGTGGAAGCTGCTGGAAGTTAAGTGACTGAGGGGAAGCTGCTGGAAGTTAAGTGACTGAGTGGAAGCTGCTGGAAGTTAAGTGACTGAGTGGAAGCTACGATTAAAGGAAGTTAGGTGACTGAGTGGAAGCTACAGGAAGTTAAGTGACTGAGTGGAAGCTACGATTAAACGAAGTTAGGTGACTGAGTGGAAGCTACAGGAAGTTAAGTGACTGAGTGGAAGCTACGATTAAAGGAAGTTAGGTGACTGAGTGGAAGCTACAGGAAGTTAAGTGACTGAGTGGAAGCTACGATTAAAGGAAGCTAGGTGACTGAGTGGAAGCTACAGGAAGTTAAGTGACTGAGTGGAAGCTACGATTAAAGGAAGTTAGGTGACTGAGTGGAAGCTACAGGAAGTTGAATGACTGAGTGGAAGCTGCTGGAAGTTAAGTGACTGAGGGGAAGCTGCTGGAAGTTAAGTGACTGAGTGGAAGCTGCTGGAAGTTAAGTGACTGAGTGGAAGCTACGATTAAAGGAAGTTAGGTGACTGAGTGGAAGCTACAGGAAGTTAAGTGACTGAGTGGAAGCTACGATTAAAGGAAGCTAGGTGACTGAGTGGAAGCTACAGGAAGTTAAGTGACTGAGTGGAAGCTACGATTAAAGGAAGTTAGGTGACTGAGTGGAAGCTACAGGAAGTTGAATGACTGAGTGGAAGCTGCTGGAAGTTAAGTGACTGAGGGGAAGCTGCTGGAAGTTAAGTGACTGAGTGGAAGCTGCTGGAAGTTAAGTGACTGAGTGGAAGCTACGATTAAAGGAAGTTAGGTGACTGAGTGGAAGCTACAGGAAGTTAAGTGACTGAGTGGAAGCTACGATTAAAGGAAGTTAGGTGACTGAGTGGAAGCTACAGGAAGTTGAATGACTGAGTGGAAGCTGCTGGAAGTTAAGTGACTGAGGGGAAGCTGCTGGAAGTTAAGTGACTGAGTGGAAGCTGCTGGAAGTTAAGTGACTGAGTGGAAGCTACGATTAAAGGAAGTTAGGTGACTGAGTGGAAGCTACAGGAAGTTAAGTGACTGAGTGGAAGCTACGATTAAAG
This sequence comes from Macrostomum lignano, assembly GCA_002269645.1. NCBI lineage: Eukaryota > Metazoa > Platyhelminthes > Macrostomidae > Macrostomum > Macrostomum lignano. The sequence continues at coordinate 9,868 of NIVC01001393.1, read as the reverse complement.
GAAGTTAGGTGACTGAGTGGAAGCTACAGGAAGTTGAATGACTGAGTGGAAGCTGCTGGAAGTTAAGTGACTGAGGGGAAGCTGCTGGAAGTTAAGTGACTGAGTGGAAGCTGCTGGAAGTTAAGTGACTGAGTGGAAGCTACGATTAAAGGAAGTTAGGTGACTGAGTGGAAGCTACAGGAAGTTGAATGACTGAGTGGAAGCTGCTGGAAGTTAAGTGACTGAGTGGAAGCTGCTGGAAGTTAAGTGACTGAGTGGAAGCTGCTGGAAGTTAAGTGACTGAGTGGAAGCTGCTGGAACTGTAACTGAAATCCATTCGCACACTCGCTCGAATCGAAGTCTGCATCGTGCATGCAAAAGAAGAAGTTGCCGCCCAGTCGACCAGCACTCGTTGATCAGGAAGTGCAAGCTATATTTAGACCATATCCGATTGGCATCGGATTATATCCAGCCATGATAATCAATTCTAGCAATGGTGATCCGCGTGCAATCAGCAGCAGGGCCGCAGTTAGTCTCAACTTTGCCCGAAAATTGGCGGCTGAGAAAGCGCCGGCGCGCTTCTGTTTGAGCCTCTCCTTTTTCTTGGGCGGGGGAGAATCCCCTATGGCGGCTTGGCTCTCCTCTCCTCAGCTGGCATTGGTCGATCATGTCAATCGCCATGGCTAATCCACGCGTCGCTTATAAATGCACGCTTCGCAGCTTAGTCTGTCTGGATAGCTTATAATTTCAGAATCAATAACCATGCAGTTGAGCAGCCGCGAGAGGCACATTATCACCGAGGACTGGCGGCTTGTGAATGCCAGGCGGGATCAAGTGGCGGTGATTTTGTTTCTCAGGTAAAATTGATTGATTGCTCAATTGAGAATATTTTTCCTCAACTGCAAAAAATTATACTGAAAGTGCTATCATTCGATACGCTCGTATCAAAGTACAATTAACAACTTTCTTGGTAGAAGGACGTGTCCTTACTGCAGCCTTAGTGCACACTTGGTGCACTGCAATTCCTGCACACTTATTACATACTTATTACACACTAATTGGTACACACTTGGTGCACACTAGCTACATGTACACACTTAGTGCACACTTATTGCACACTTGGTGCACACATGATGTACTTGACTTAGCTGCAGGGTGCAGTGGTCCGTTGACACAGCGGGGAGGCGAGGGTTGCCCATTCCGCTAGCCCCTGAAGGCCCGCAGACAGGCAGAGGCGTGGGTCCGCCGGTCCGTCCTGCAGCGTGATCTTCCGTTGGGAAGAAAGTGGCTCGTCTAGTCGCCCGAAGGAACTGGATGAGCTTTGAGATGCTGTCGGGCTGGCAGACCTCGTCAATGGACGGGTTTGGCCCGAGATGGCGTAGCGCCGGTCTCTGGTAAAGAAACGGCAGTGACACACATGATGTGCAGTACATAAACTGCATGATGGCGAACAATATCGCTGGGGTGGTGGCTGCGCATTCTAAGAAACCCCATTCTTATAGCGGATGGAGAAGGGATTATTTGCCCCTCAGAAATCCTGTGAGAGAGGAGAGAGTTTCGTACTGTGCCATTTATTATTTGTTTATAACTGACAGCTGCTCCTCATCTATCAGGATATAGCTAGGCAATCCGTGTGTGTTTGCATTGCAGGGATTTCACCTCTCAGGCGCTCAGCCCCCCCCCCATCATCTGACAGTAAAAAGCGCACGCACTGTTGAGCACAACACGATTTTTCTCCCCCCTCCCAACAAAACTACAAGGCTAGGCCTGTTCTATATACTCGGTATAGGGATGCGTACGAATCTAGCTCATGTACCCCTGATGACTCAAGAAGATAGCTAGACATCACAGCAATTCTAGCAAAATTCATCACAGACATGACGCTCGTAGAAGGCAACTGCCCTACCGGAAGAATATCAGCTCAAATACTCTTGTTTGCCTTCGAGACTTTATTGCAACTCCCGTTACGTTGGAATTCACACCGTCTGAGGTGACTTTTTATTGTAATATCGCCAGGTAATCCAAGTGCCTGCCGCTGCTACTCAATTAGCGCTATTCCATCTGATGGAGGAATTTCCCCCTTGCATGCCAACACGACTACACAGCCAACCTGCAGCTGGCTGTAGCGTTGTACTTTTCTTGCATTCCGGCGGCGAGTCCCAAACTCTTCTCTTCCCAATTCTATTTCCTTAAGGCTTCACTCCAGGAAATGAAAAGGCCTAAAATCCCAACGGGAGCCATGCAGCAGCAGCAATTACACGGGAAAGGTAGATCTCATTTTATACTGGTCCATGCGCACAGGCTCGCCTAGCCAATTCCTTCCTGCGGCCGGCGCACGCCAAACCCGTTGCCGACTGTGGGGCCGGGCTGGATTATTTGCAGTGCCCTTGCTGTCGCGCTCTCTTTGAAAAATATAGAAAGAAAGAAAGAAAAAATGGGATGGAGATGTGTCCATCAGCATCTCCCCCTTGTCGGGGCATTTCCGCCTCTTCCCCAGCTTCCCTGAAGTCTGCCGCTGTTTCTCCCTTGATTGAAGGGCTCTTATTGAGGGCCGCTTGGCCGTCTAATTCCTGCTATTGAGCAGAGCTGCTGATCATCTCTCTGCTCTCTTCTCTGTCCCATTTCTCTCTCACTTGGCGCTAACAGAATTCCTATTGCAATCAATTTTGCAGTCTAAAGATAAGTTGCTAGGGCTTGAGATTGACTGCGCGCGTGCCCCAATGGAACTTTTCGGCGTCTTAGTCTCTCATGTCCGAGTATATCCGTATACTTTCTACGAGCGTATTTGGCTGAAAAAGAAAGTCTTGTTGATATTTTACTTGGGAAACACAATAAATTATCCTTTAAACTTGTCTAATATAATCTAGTCCTTTACAGAAGCATTGTAGTCTTGCTTTCACGAATTACGAGTAAGAAGTAACAATCTGTTTCAAATGACATTCATTTTCACATAAATCAGGTGTCTCAATTGCGCATCAGAAAAAATTCTTATAATGTGCACACTATCGATTAGCCCCAGTCTGCCCCAATGTACACACTATCGATTAGCCCCAGCCGGACCCAATGTACATACTATCGATTAACCCCAGCCTGACCCAATGTACATACTATCGATTAGCCCCAGCCGGACCCAATGTACATAATATCGATTAGCCCCAGCCGGACCCAATGTACATAATATCGATTAACCCCAGCCTGACCCAATGTACATACATGTACTATCGATTAGCCCCAGTCTGCCTATCCGCCACGCAGAATGTTCGACGAAGACCCCAGCACGCAGGCGCTGTTCTCCAGATTTCGCGGTCAGAGCCAAGCGGAGCTGGTCCGATCAACGCCGCTGCGCACCCACGGACTCCGCGTTCTGGGGATCATCGGCACCGCGGTTGGAGAGCTGGCGGCCGGGGTGGACTACCCGGACTCGACCGCGCTGCGCATGATCGGGCACTCGCACCGAACCATGGGCGTCACCGAGCACCACTTCGCTGTGAGACTTCTTTTTACCATCCAGATTGGGTTTTTTATGTGGCCCTAAGAGTCCTAAACTCTCTCTCTCTCTCTCTCTCTCTCTCTCTCTCTCTCTCTCTCTCTCTCTCTCTCTCTCTCTGTCTCTCTCTCTCTCTCTCTCTCTCTCTCTCTCTCTCTCTCTCTCTCTCTCTCTCTCTCTCTCTCTCTCTCTCTCTCTCTCTCTCTCTCTCTCTCTCTCTCTCTCTCTCTCTCTCTCTCTCTCTCTCTCTCTCTCTCTCTCTCTCTCTCTCTCTCTGCGTCCGACTCTCGCGCTACATCAGAGCGGCGCCAGACCTCTAGGCTACACCCCCTTAGGCCTTGATGGCTGACAGTTTGATATCTATCTAAATACAAGCTCAACAACAATATGAAAAATGATATTGGTAAACATGGTCTAGATTCAATTACTTAGACAGGTCTAGGAACAACAATATAAAAATGAAACTTTCACTGCACAACTATATAAAATGAAACAGAGTAAAATGCTGAGCATGATCAATTAAAGTAGTGGCGATCTTCACTGCAACTGGTCTCCGAAAAATTACACGATATTTGAGTTTTACATTTTGTTATACTACAGTGGTCCTTGGTGCACCGCCTGTTGGTCAAAATGACTGCATGGGCCGCAGTGTTTCAACTGAAGTTTTAGTTCTAAAGCACACAGCAACTATTTGCGTGTCGCGGCATGTATAATTTATGCTAATTAAGTTGCAGACGAACTAATTATAATGAATCCTCCGCAGTCGATGCGCCGAGCCCTGCTGGAGACCCTGGATCACGTGCTGCAGTCCAGCCCGGAGGGTCACGCGGCCTGGGCCAAATTTATCGACTGCCTCCTGCACTTCGCCGCCGACTCCAACGGGCGCGCTGGGGACGGCGTCAAACGGGGCTTTTGAACTGCGTCTGTGCTGGCCAGGGACTCTCAGTTCCAACTGTTGGTTCCCTCCCACCTCTGCCTCCCACCTCTGCCTCCCACCTCTGCCTCCCACCTCTGCCTCCCACCTCTGCCTCCCACCTCTGCCTCCCACCTCTGCCTCCCACCTCTGCCTCCCACCTCTGCCTCCCACCTCTGCCTCCCACCTCTGCCTCTCACCTCTGCCTCTCACCTCTGCCTCCCACCTCTGCCTCCCACCTCTGCCTCCCACCTCTGCCTCCCACCTCTGCCTCCCACCTCTGCCTCCCACCTCTGCCTCCCACCTCTGCCTCTCACCTCTGCCTCTCACCTCTGCCTCTCACCTCTGCCTCCCACCTCTGCCTCCCACCTCTGCCTCTCACCTCTGCCTCTCACCTCTCTCTCCCACCCACCTCTCTTCCTCTTTTCCCTCCCACATCTCATCCTCCCAACTCTCTCCCTCTCCCTCCCACCTCCATCCCACCTCTCTCCCTCCCAACTCCCTTCCTCTCCCTCTCACCTCTCCCTCCCACTTCTCATCCTCCCAACTCTTTTCCTCTCACCTCTCTCCCTTCCATCTCTCTCCCTTTCACCTCTCTTCCCCCCATCTCTCCCTCTCACCTCTCTCCCTTCCATCTCTCTCCCTCTCACCTCTCTCCCTTCCATCTCTCTCCCTCTCACCTCTCTGCCTCCAATCTCTTTCCATTCCATCTCTCTCATCATCTCTTTCCCTTCTCTCTTCTCTCTCTCTCTCCCTCTCTCAATATTTTCCTCTCATTACCTACCTGCTCTCATTTGCACTACGAGTATGGTTCAGATGGCACTCCCATCATTTTGCATCCAGAATCATCGCTTTCTCAATATAATACGCAACCACACACTTTAATCTCAATAGGTTAATTCAATGCGCAGAACACTTGTAGAAATACTATATAATTTTTCACTTTTCATTTATTCTTCAAACCCACAAATACATTTTACTGTTAGTAGTAAATTCGAATCGAGAATTTTGACCACAAAATTGCTGGGACAAAATCAGGCCAGGATGAACATAAAAAACGGAGCTGAAGAAAAACGAATTACCAATAATTTAGCGCTCGTAAAAGCATTAACGATGTCAACCGATCAGATATTATATTGTCTTGTAACTACATGTCAGATTTCCGGTACTAAAACAGAGCATAATTAAAGAAAATATTGTAAAACTTAATTGCTTTCACAATGGGATATAAGTAAACACTAGCACAAGGGTGCAAGATTGCTTGTGGTTGGAATTCTTAATTGAAAAAAACACACCATGAGTCCCGCTAGTGAGCCACCGCGCAAGGTGAACAAGAAGCGGTCGGGTTGTTCAACAACTGGCGAAATCTGCCGCAGCGCTGGAGGTGTCGAGGTGGCCGGCTACGGTCTGATTTTTTTCTCTGCTTTTGCCTTCGCTGGCGCCGATATGTACCGAGAGTTTGGCCGGACTGCGAAACCAAACGGTGAGCCTCACAGATGCGTCAGAAAGAGGTTTTGGCCATAGACTAATAACAATAATGACTGCAGGAGGCGACGCCCGTCCCACAATCTGCCCATTCCGCTGACTCCTGAGCACAATACTGTACTCGGGCACGCACTCATGCACACGCTCACACAGGGTGTACAGCAGCCCTGACTTTCTAACCACCAGGCATGTACACTCTCCGTGCCTTGGGGGGTTGGCCCTCATAGGTTGTAAATCGCACGACAACCCCCCCCGGCATGTTTTGTGCAGCCAGGCACTGCTCTCGGCCATAGACAATAGAGCCAATCCACAGGACAAGTCCTTGTATCGGGAAATAGTAAAACGTTATTAAACTACAAAACTTTCAGCACCTCCATTGCGGCACATGACTGACGGGTGGCTTTCCGACTACATGGTAAAGTACATTCACGACATGCCCATTCCGAACTGTCATAAATTCGTTGTATTGATCATAAGTAAAAACTGACACATTCTCAGGAGATTCCGGCCGATTTCATGGAGATCGAAATGCTCAGCCAGTATAAGAGCATTGCTGCTATTTCTGTCGGCTTTCTGATGGTCAGCCTGATCACGCTGCGGTGCACGAGCCGAACTGTACGCTCTGGCCTGTCTTGCTTAAAGTTTCATGTCGCTCAACCCCTGGAGAGAGAGTGATCAGTCAGAGGAGGAGTGACAGTGGCAGAGTGATCAGTCAGAAGAGGAGTGACTGTGGCAGAGTGATCAGTCACGAGAGAGTGACAGTGACAGAGTGATCAGTCACGATAGGAGTGACAGTGACAGAGTCATCAGCCAGGATAGGAGTGACAGTGGCAGAGTGATCAGTCATGATAGGAGTGACAGTGATTAGTCAGGATAGGAGTGACAGAGATGGAGTGATCGGTCAGGAAGGAGTGACAGTGACAGAGTGAACAGTCAGAGCGGAGTGACAGTGACAAAGTGATCAGTCAGGAGGAGGAGTGACAGTGACAAAGTGATCAGTCAGGAGGAGGAGTGACAGTGACAGAGTGATCAGTCAGAGGAGGAGTGACTGTGACAGAGTGATCAGTCAAAAAAGGAGTGACTGTGGCAGAGTGATCAGTCAGAAGAGGAGTGACAGTGACAGAGTGATTAGTCAGGATAGGAGTGACAGTGGCAGAGTGATCAGTCAGAGAGAAGTGACAGTGACAGAGTGATCAGTCAGGAGAAGAGTGACAGTGGCAGAGTGATCAGTCACGAGAAAATTGACAGTGACAGAGTGATCAGTCAGGAGAAGAGTGACAGTGACAGTGATCAGTCACGAGAGGAGTGACAGTGACAGAGTGATCAGTCAGGAAGGAGTGACAGAGACGGAGTGATCAGTCAGGAAGGAGTGACAGTGGCAGAGTGATCAGTCAGAATAGGAGTGACAGACAGTGACAGAGTGATCAGTCAGGAGAAGAGTGACAGTGACAGAGTGATCAGTCAGGAGAAGAGTGACAGTGACAGACTAATCAGTCACGAGAGGAGTGACAGTGACAGAGTGATCAGTCAGGAGAAGATTGACAGAGACGGAGTGATCAGTCAGGAAGGAGTGACAGTGGCAGAGTGATCAGTCAGGGTAGGAGTGACAGTGGCAGAGTGATCAGTCAGGATAGGAGTGACAGTGGCAGATTGATCAGTCAGGGTAGGAGTGACAGTGACAGAGTGATCAGTCAGGAGAGCAGTGACAGTGACAGAGTGATCAGTCAGGAGAGGAGTGACAGAGACAGAGTGATCAGTTAGGATAGGAGTGACAGTGACAGAGTGCTCAACCGAAATGCCATATCCTGCAAGAGCAGCTGAGAACCTGTCAAGTTCCCCATTCCTCATCAGGTGCACTACCTGGCTACTACAAGCTTCACCTTGGCTGTGACAGCGGCTATCCTTGGTTACAGAACAGCGATGTACTTTCTGGTGTTGCACTGCGGTGCTGTCTGCATGGATATTTCTCCCAGTTCGGTGTCTGGCTGTTTATTCTGTCGGCAATGATGCTGCAAAACTCGGATTACAGCAGCGCGCTCTTTCAAGTCCTGGATCTCGAAGGTGATTACTCTCACCTGTTCTACCCAATCTCTGGCTACCTGTACTGCCGCTGCATCTCCGCTGGACTCAGCCTCAACCAAATGCTGCGGACCAGAGACGCCAACCTGCAGATGAGGCACAGCAGCTGAGCCTGCTCCAGTTCCTTAGACTGCACCTTCCCCGAGCTTTGGCTTACGGATTTTACCTGCCCTGGCACTTTTCCGGCCCGATCCTCACCTTTGCTGACTTCTGTCGGGAGGCTGAGAGACCCGACAGGCTGGTGTGGAAGCCGAACCTGCTGCTGCTGCTGGCGTGGCGAGCGACTCGCCTGTTGGTGTGGATGCTGCTGCTTCAGGTGCTGCATCATTTCCTACCTGTTGGAGCATTTCTGGAGAGCATTCGGTCTTACGAGTCCGTGCCCTACAAGCGGCTCGTGTTTTCAATGTACCTGCATGGCCAGAACTTCATGCTGGTCTACGTGCAGCTGTACGGCTGGCCGGGTCTCGTGTCCAGCATTGACGGAGTCGAGCTGCCGCACTGGCCCGACTGCATCAGCCGGTCTATACTTACAGGCAGATGTGGCGCGTGTTCGACAGGGGGCTGGCCTCCTTCATGTACAGCCACATCTACATCCCCATGGGAGGCAGTCGGCACGGCATTGTGAGACAGGTAGCTGCTGTGGCTGCCAGCTTCGCCTTTGTCTCCATCTACCACGGCGACTCAACCAGCGTCCGCATCTGGGCTGCGCTGAACGCACTGCAGCTGCTTCTGGAGACCCTGGCCTGCGCTTTCTATGAGAGGAAGTTGAAGACGTGGCTGGTGAGTCCGGGGATCAGAGTGACTGACCCAGAGTGAGCTCCGAGTGACTGACCAGAGTGAGCTCCGAGTGACTGATCAGAGTGACTGACCAGAGTGAGCTCCGAGTGACTGACCCAGAGTGAGCTCCGAGTGACTGATCTAGAGTGAGCTGAGTGACTGACCCAGAGTGAGCTCCGAGTGACTGACCCAGAGTGAGCTCCGAGTGACTGACCAGAGTGAGCTCGAGTGACTGACCAGAGTGAGCTCCGAGTGACTGACCCAGAGTGAGCTCCGAGTGACTGACCAGAGTGAGCTCCGAGTGACTGATCAGAGTGAGCTCGAGTGACTGACCCAGAGTGAGCTCCGAGTGACTGACCAGAGTGAGCTCCGAGTGACTGATCTAGAGTGAGCTCGAGTGACTGACCCAGAGTGAGCTCCGAGTGACTGACCAGAGTGAGCTCCGAGTGACTGACCAGAGTGAGCTCCGAGTGACTGACCCAGAGTGAGCTCGAGTGACTGACCCAGAGTGAGCTCCGAGTGACTGACCCAGAGTGAGCTCCGAGTGACTGACCAGAGTGAGCTCGAGTGACTGACCCAGAGTGAGCTCGAGTGACTGACCAGAGTGAGCTCCGAGTGACTGACCCAGTGATCTCGAGTGACTGACCCAGAGTGAGCTCCGAGTGACTGACCAGAGTGAGCTCCGAGTGACTGACCCAGAGTGAGCTCCGAGTGACTGACCCAGAGTGAGCTCCGAGTGACTGACCCAGAGTGAGCTCCGAGTGACTGACCCAGAGTGAGCTCCGAGTGACTGACCCAGAGTGAGCTCCGAGTGACTGATCCAGAGTGAGCTCCGAGTGACTGACCCAGAGTGATCTCCGAGTGACTGACCAGAGTGAGCTCGAGTGACTGATCTAGAGTGAGCTCCGAGTGACTGACCCAGAGTGAGCTCCGAGTGACTGATCTAGAGTGAGCTCTGAGTGACTGACCAGAGTGAGCTCCGAGTGACTGACCCAGAGTGAGCTCCGAGTGACTGACCCAGAGTGAGCTCTGAGTGACTGATCTAGAGTGAGCTCGAGTGACTGACCCAGAGTGAGCTCGAGTGACTGACCAGAGTGAGCTCCGAGTGACTGATCTAGAGTGAGCTCTGAGTGACTGAACCAGAGTGA